>CABFWO010002628.1:26948-113686 GCA_902155825.1 Timema genevievae
GGGGGGGGGAGGGGGTGTTTGTAGACTATAACTCCATCATGATCTCAAGGCCCAAAATGTTTGTGACTAAAACACTTTCTCTACATAAGAAAGTAAAAATAATAATTAATATAAGTTTAGAAATGATTAAAAAAACACCAAATATTTTGTTCAATTCATAACTACTGAACCCACACGTACAAGAGTTGTAGTAAATACAAATAGCGAAGGGCTGAAGAATTAAAGACTAAGTTTTTACTAAATGAAAAATGTAATCAAATAAGTAGTAAAGATGATTTGAAGTTGGTAAATAAATTTGTGTTTTTCGTGAATGTGGGTATTTAAATAGTTTAAATAGACTAAATATATGAGTATATATATTTATCAAATTGCAAATTCACTTCATTTTCTTGATTTACCTTGATTTATCCTGTAGTATATAATTTAATTTATTTGGGTTTATTATAGTGTAGCTATACGATAAGACCTTGTTGTAGATAGTCAAGGTGAAACTGACACCTTTCACGTTAAATGGATTGTAAATGCTAATAAGTCTTCAATCGTGCTATCGATCAAGGCACAATTATAACTAGAGCATAATAAAATAAGAATCAATTTTACTAAACTTAGACGTTTAGAAGTTATGGACACATGTGGTTCGATAAGTCCAATGGAAAAGTAGAGCAAATACATAAATATATATTTCTATATTGAGTTCTTTATTATATCATTATTTGAGTAATATATATTAACAATAAAAATATGTATCTAAATGAAAAGCCATGTTGATATGTTTTTTCCAAACAAATTATAAAAATATACATAGTAGGAACCTAACTTTACCCACCTTCATTGAATTAGTTGTAAGAAAAAGTTTTGTTGACTATAAAGTTTGAATCAGATTGAAAGGATTTAATTTTTAAAAAGTCAACAGAAGAATTATTTACTACGATGTGCTCCCTATTACCTTTTTAGTTGAATAGGTAATAGTTTCCTAAAATTCCTCTCCCTTTTCCCCGGATTATATTAAATAATAAGTCACTAATAGTCAGCTCTGACACTTGGGACATATTTAATAATACTATAAATTTAACAAATATAATCATTCTCTCATATAAGATTGCACAGTGGAGAACAGAAAAATCAGACCCTCTCTTAACATTTAACTGTAGAGTGTAAAATTAAATATTATATTTGATATCCAATTATTTTTATTAGATCCTTAAAAACGTAATTTTAGTAATATTTCCAGACAAATGAGTCCAAATTGAGCGTTTAAAATGTTGGTTTAGTTAGCATTTTAATTTTCTACTATTTCCTTTCTTGCATCTTAAATTAAAATATATTAATTAAGAATTCCTTTTACATTCTTCAGCGACATCTCTTCAACATCATCATATTAAAAACTTAATTAAAAGGATCCTTCGCTGGATGGAAAACGTGTCCAAATTTCAAACTATATAAAACAACTTCTCATTTAAATTTGCAGAGCTTTTAAATGTACTATGGAAATTCAACTTCTTACTAAACTATTTATCGTGATGGACCATCTGTAAAGCGTCATATTTTTCAGATTCCAAGTTATGTCTTAATTTAACATCTAACTAAATTTCCCCTGATTTTAGAGATATAAGAAAAGAAAATACTCTTTACATAAAAATGTGTTTTCTTATGTTTGTTCGAAGGGAAATATTCTTTTGATATACATAACTAAAGTTATCACTTTGGTCAATATATTGTTTCATAAAATAGGAATAAAAACAAAGATATATTGTTTCCAATTTAAAGAAGTTTAGGTTAGATTAGTTGTTAAGTGAATATAAATAAAATATAATGGGTATTTTTATATGAATTAAATAATAATTTAATATACTATTTAACTACGAATGAATATAAATATAGTAAAATTGAAAATAGTAATCTAGTTAATAATATAATCAGTGACTTACTAAATATATTTATTTCCTATTACTACAAAGTCTAAGTTTTTCTATAAATATATAAGTTCTATGAACAGTATATATTACTCCCTCCATGATATTATCGTTATTACAGTCAATATGAATCTTTATATAATCAATTTGAAATTTGTTCTATAATTTCTCTTGTGATTTTAAGTCGATATTTATTACTTGGTTACCAAATTAGTAAGAGAATATATTTATACTATATTAAAAAGTAAATTCAATTAGTAGAGATTAACTAATGTTCAGGCAGCTTAAGACGTTAGTCTCACAATACAGGTCAGAGTTTTAAAAAATATTCTTTAAGTACACGATTGAGTGATTAGAATAAAATAATTAAAACATTTGAGAGGAAAAACAGCTTATCAAGTGCCCACCATCTTCAAACTGAAACAATGTAGAAAACTGGTGCTTAAGTTGTTCGGCATAGGTTCAAAGAATATTCCTGCCAAATTTGTCTTATATTGGACAATGCATTTGATAGTTGTCCCGTAAAAAATATTTGGATGGATATGGAATTAAATATATTCATAGGAAAGCAGAAAGCTTTGAAAACTAAAAAATATTTGTTACTAAATTTAATAAAAACCAGTAATCTTTTACTCAATCACGCTATTTAATTTATTTACTAGCTTACTGTATTAAGGTTAGTGGATTCTCTAAAATACATAATTGTTTAGATGTATTTCTTTGGAAGTTATGATACTATATTCTTAGACTTTATTAACTTTCGTAGTTAGCTTTTAATCATTAATAAATATTAATATTTGTTTGGGTTGGTTGTATCATATCAAACTCATACTTTTGGTATCTTGGAATATATTATACTTTTAAGATAATATATCTTTCTTCTCGTACTCTTATGCATATATAGTTATAATGTATTTAAATATATGTAGTACATATTATTTATATATTATATTAATATGTATTTCTACATATATATGTGTATATATTTCTATGTATATACATACACGTGTATATATTTATATATATACATATATATAGGTGTACATATAAAGTAAGGTTTAGGGGAGGCACGGGCAAAGTGAATGACGCGGGCAAAGCGATTAATAGTTATATTTTTTTTTGAAATGGATAGAGTTAAAGCTTTGGGGTTCCCAGGTAAGAGTGAGGAGTTGCTAATGACCCAGAAAATAGTTGTGTTTGAGCCGTTGAAGTGGAAGTATTTATAAAGACGTGCTGTAAAATATTTTGTGTATTTCATTAAATATTTCTAAAGGTATGTTAATCGTATTTATACCTTTTTATTTTAATAATATGTATTTTTGATCTTTGCTCATCTGATATAATACCTTTTCCTAATAGATTACACTAGTAAACTTGGTTTGTAAAAATACCTTTTTCCTATATATTGGTAGTGAATTTAAAAAAGAGTATGCCAGGCCCAGAGGATAGGGCAAAGCGAATATCACTGGTATTCCGAGTTTATTCTTAGTTTGGTTATATTTTAAGTTTAAGTTTATTTGAATAAAATACTAGGCTACTATTTAGTGCTATATGTTTTAATAAACTAAATACGCCCCAACTATTCACATTTAAATATACTATTTATATCATCTTTATATATACTTTTTAGATGGTTAAGAACTACAAGATAAAAGCAGAACAGGCCTGTTGGTCCGAAGATTCAATGATGAATGCGTTAGAGGACATACAAACACAAAGCATATCATCTGTAGCAAAAAGGTATGAAATTCTGTTTTCAGCTTTAGATCGCCACTCGAAGAATAAAAAAAGGTAGATTTCAATGAGTCTTCATACTTCAACAAGAGAATGGGTTAAAAGATTATCTTAGACTTATGAGCACAATTTGTTTTGGATTAACTAGAGTACATATTTTAATATTAGTCTTTTGAGTAAGCAAAAACTAACCAAATAAAACACCCGTTCAAAAATGAAAGGGCTTGAGAGGACTGGTTGTCAAAATTTAAGAATTGCCATGCGATGGTTGTGTTAGGTTCTCCGGAGCTTATTTCCATTACTAGTGCAAGAGGGTTTAGTAGGCCTCGAGTGGAGTGTTTCTTTCCAATTTATTGGGAACAAGTAGAAAAGAACAATACTGGAGATAACTATATTTACTATATGGATGAACCAAGTATTCACACAACCACCAATAGGCAACCAAATATATTGAATACTCGAGGGAAAATACTAGTTGGGGTGATAACTAGTGCTGAACGTGGACATTTAACAACTGTAGTTTTTTGTTGCAATGCAACAGGTTCGTTTATTCCCCATTTTTTTATTTTGTTAGAAAAAGGATTTAATAAATACTTTTAGATGGTGTCCCCCCCCCCTCGATAACAAAGATGTTTCACCAATATTGGTTGGGTGAATGGACCAACATTTCTTGTGTAGCTTCAGTTCCTTGTGGACGCTGTGAGGCCTGTGGAGGAGAGGAAAACTGTCCTTCTTCTTAACAGTCATTAGGTTCATAAATATTATCCAGCATTGGAATATGCCACACGAAACACCATAGTTTTGATTTCATTTGCACCTCACACAACTAACAAGATGTGTCTGTGTATGGGCGTGTAAAGAAACATTTTGAGTAAAATATGAATGTCTTTCAGAAAAGTCATTCTTGTCAAATCATTAATCAGTATGATATTTGCAAAATATTTGCACCTGCTTGTTTAAAAGGATCCTCAATTCAAAACGTTGTTAGTGGCCTTAAAATTCTGCCAATTTTCCCTTAAAGCCCGCATATTTTTGGTGAAGAAGACTTTGCTCTAGCCACTGTAAAAGATCGCCCAAATTATTCCGAGGTCCACCCAAATACTGATGATGTATATTTGGATAGAACTATACCCACGCCGTCAGGTGATTTCTCTCTCAAGCAAGTAGCCCAGCTAAGTCTAGATCAATAGCAACAGACTTAAGGACACCCATACTTAAGACCGGAAACAAACAAAAGAAAACTCTCAGTCCTTTCGATATAAGATCTATTCCTAAAAGAGCTAGGGTGTTGTCACGTCTACTCCTGTTAAGAAATTGCAGCAAGAAGAGCTAAAGTTAAAAGAGGCCAGCGAAGCTAAGAAAAACGTATCATGAGAAGCAAAAACTTTGTTCACACAACCTAAAGATACGAATCAAGAAAATATTAAATATAGCTGTTTGTAGTGATCCATATATAGAGCCACCTCCAGAAGAATTAATTCAGTGTAGTCAGTGCAAGGAATGGGCTCATGGAAACTGCACATCCTACTCTGGGTTCAGGTCATACTTCTGTGACGAGAGTCAAAACTAAATTGAAGGTTCTATTTTATTGTTATCTCTAAATAATCAATTACGAATGATTAAATAACACTATTAGCTGATTTATTTGCTTGTGAAGACCTATATAAATATTTAAAATAATTTTGGTTGATTTTCTACACTAATTATATAGGCATATGTTATTTATAGTATGTCAGCTGAATAATATTTAAAAAAAGGTTTTTAGTAATAAACTGAATTTAAAACTTATATAAGGCCAGTACGATGTCTTACATCAGTGAAAATGATTTTAATCTCATCTAATTCACTTTGCACGGGTCCATTATTTACTTAGCTTGAGTGTACGGGCAAAGCGAATAATTTGTAAGGTTTCGTAATTAATAGCATATTATTTAATATATCAGTCTAAATCAACTCAAACCTTTACTCAACTTAGAAAACACATTTATAAAAAAAAATGACGTAGTAATTTATGTAATTAGCTCCAAACAGAATTTTTAGTAGTTTTTATCGCTTAGCATATTAGCTTTGCCCGGGTTTCCACTATATACATATATTTACATATATATATATAAATACTATAATAAGGAAAAGAAGATATATATAAATAGTATACTATAGAAAATAAGATATATATATACAAATACTATACTATAATAAATAAGATATATATAAATACTATACTATAGAAAATAAGATATATATATATATACAATATATGTATTGTATAGAAGATATGCATTGTATGCAAATATATGGATGAATAGTTCCCAGTCCGAAGTTTGGTTGGATCCTCAATGGTTACATCGTCAGCTGTAAGACCTAGATAGTACTGAGGTACTATTCCAAATCAGTCAGCCATTCCCAATGAAATGCACACACCAACTGACGCTACAAGCGACACCTTCATTCCATTCATCCCACAGATTGGCCGTATATTGAATGTATTTATGAGTATTTAGGTGATTGTATTGAAATATTTACATTTTAATCTAAATAAATTTACTATGTCATATATAAAAATCAAATACATAGAAATTATGGTTTTAGAAAAATATATTGATAGAATTTTAACAGTTTAAACAGATTTTATATAAAACTAAAAAATAGATATATTTTAAAATCAAAACACAATTAGAATTAATTTTGCTGAAAAAAAAGTTTTCTCAAAGAGAATCCTATGCACCATTCCCCTTAAGTAGAACAAATATTTATAAAGTTATGTATTTAGGGTACTCCTCTCTACTAAGAGAAAAATAAGTTGAAAAATAATAAAACAATCTAAAAAATATTCGTAAATTGAAAAAAATTAAAGCTTGAAGCGTAAATTGAACCCAAGAGGTATAATTTTTTAATTTACTAATATTATACTTGAAGCGGCTATCGCGAAGCCTAAATATAAATAACGTCTCACAAACTTTGCTATCAATGTACAACTATCTGCTAAAACGTTTGATTTCTTCTAAATCCAATAACATTCCAAGTATAGTACAACATTCTAACACCACTAGGAAACTATAAAGAACATTACTGACCTGACCCGCCTCAGTGGCGTAGTTGGCTAACGCGCCAGTCGTGTTGAGCTCTACCGCCGAGGACGGGGAGATCGAGGTTCGAATCTCGGACCTAATCCATTAGCGTAATTAGTACTTAGGCGTATAACCCGAACGGGTAGTAAGACGCGGTGCTAAATATTATTATTATTATTACTGACCTGAAGTTAAGCCGACAGATGGCAGCACCGTCAATGTTCTGAGTAGGTGGGTTATCCGAGTCTGCCAGCACTTCAGAAGGCTTGTCGCTCCAATAAGTCACGTGACCCTCTGTTGTGATGACGTAATGGATATCCCTCTCGCAAGGGCAGGTTGACAGGACAATGACGTGGGCCATCTCGTCTGGCTGGACAAAGAGAGGACTTATCATGAGTAGACTTAAAGAGGGAACAAGTGTAGTAACACTAGACTGCTGTGATGATATTATTTGAAAATATATAAAATATAATACAATTATTATTGTCAACTATGTTTAAAATGGCAGTTTCAAAGAGTGTTAATATTGCCATTTAGATGGCAACACCCGCTTTGGGAATACGTAAACTAAACGTTATAATCAGTTTTGTAAATAATTCTGGAACAGGTAACGTTTCACTATAAAAAAATAATATATATTTGCTCTGATTTCTTTTTTAATCTTAAGTATATTTTTTGCTGGTCAGAGTTAAATGCTATTTGTTCTACCATAGATAGAGTCATTATAGTTTTCCCAAAGTCAAAATGTAATATTGATAGGTAATGCCATTCAATTACCAGGAAACTTACTTAACAGATAAAAGGTTGGGTAAAAAGTGATTGTCGGTGCAGTTTCAGAATTTAAGAACAAAACTGTATGAAGAATCATAACATCTGTTTTTACTTGGGTGTACTTTCTTAAAGAGTCTTGTAAATTTACGAGGTGTTAAACTTATGTTTAATAAATTACCGTAGGCTCAATTTCAAATTGTTTTATGTCCAATAGCAAGCTGCAGTATCTTCAAGTCGATATTAAAAAATATTATGTCTGCATTATTTTGCATTATTTTAAGTGTTCTGGTGCTGGGAAAATTGTATCGGTCTATTTTATAAATCTTTTTGAGCTATGATGAGCTTGTTTCGACAACGTGAATGGTAGATTTTGGAAAAAAAACTAAAAAATTAAAAGGATATGAGAGTGATGTGAGGATATTTTCTCGCTCTTATAGCCTTATTTATTCTGGTTCTGCATTGATTTTAATTATTTATTGTAAAACCTTAATGCTGGTGTTTTATTTCATTCTTTTAATTCAGAGCGTTTGAGATAGGAAAATATTTTAGCCTTCCAAAATCAATGTGTGGATTTCCTTTGAGGGATATCTTAATATCAAATCATTTAATTATTCATCATCGACAATATGAAACTCTAGTAGCCATAAAGGAATATTAAATAGATTTGGAAAGCAGATTTTTCAAGATAATGTTTCCCAAGAATCACTAGTGTTAGAATTATTCGTTTCTATCTTCTTACTCAGCAGCCATATTGTTAATAGTCTAAGTTGATAATTGTATACAATTTCTTTTTTAATCTTAAGTATATTTTTTGCTGGTCAGAGTTGAATGCTATTTGTTCTACCATATGTATGTATACATAAAAATTGTAACTTTATGATGCAGTTCCATTCAACTTTTCACAAAAATGAATTACGTAATTTAACTCAATGATATGGTCCATACATATATAGGCTACGATAGAAAGAAAGGAAATAGCAAACAATATATACGTATGATAGAATAGAAGAAGATAAAGCAATAAAGACATGTGCACGTCTATGGTAGAAAAGAAGAGATAGAAATCAGGGCATATGTAAAGTAAGAAAGGAAAAGAGATAATAATCCACACTTATTACAGTGTGAAAAAAGATGAGATAGCCATCAATATATACGTATGGTTGGAAGGAAGACGAGATATACGATTAGTATATTAGTACCATAAAAAAAAGGCACGGTGCACTGGACAAACTTTCTCCCGCTTTTATCTTAAAATAAACATTTACTAAAAACTTGTAGGATTTGTGAAACGAAATAATAGGTCTATAAATTGTTGTAGAAACACCATACTAAAAATCATAAATGAAATAATATACACTGTTACTTACTTACTCTATGGCCTTAGGAACTAGGAATACTGTTACAGAAAAATTGGGAAAAGAGGTAAATATTTATCCACCAAAGAATCAAATTCATTTTCAAATACCAAAATTAAAAAGTGTATATGTTTGCTTATAGCTCAGAAATTATTGGTTTTATAAAAATATGTTTGAATTAATTTTTTTTATCTTTAATAGTACGACAACTTTACAATGATAAGTTAATTTGTATCTCAAATAGAAATTGAAAATGATGAAAATTGAAAAATTCCCTGGTGTAAAATACCCTCAGTCATTTTCATCAGAAAATGAGAACTTACATATTTTTATAATGATAATTTGTTTCTATGTGCAACATTTAATCAAAATCGTTAGAGCGAGTTTCAAGAAATTCGATGTTTTCTCTTTTTTGCCCTTCAGTAAACTTCCCTTAAATTTAGGGTTAAATATCAAATTCCTAGAAATCCTTGGGGGGGAGGAGTGGACCTTATTAAAACCCCAGATAACAAGCTTTAGCCCAATCGGTGAAATAATTTCAGCTCTAGCCCAAGGTACAGACAGATGGCAATGTGAATCCAGTTCAATTTTTTTGATGATCTCAATACTTTATCTCCGAGGTGTCAAGAGAAAGTAACACGAGGTTGTATACATTTAAAAAAAATGTATTTCTAAAAAGAAGAGATGAGTTGAATCAATAAAAATCCACGATAAGATGGAAAATGGGTTAACTGTCAAGATATATTCAACATAGTAGGTAAGCTGAGATAATCATATGTACACTCTATATGTAAAGATAGCTGAGATAGCCATCAGGACCTATCAGAGATAGTAAGGAAGTTAATATATCTGTCAATATATATTCAATAATGAAAATCAGATGAAATATACAATCTTGTCTGTGTCTCAAAAAAAACGCAAAAAAAAATGCTGTAAGGAAATGGACATTTTATTATCTCTTGGATAATTTGTTAGTCGTACATTTTTTGTTTCTCTTTATATATATATTTATAATTGTTAAAATAAAAAATTGTATTTTTTTAGAAGTATGCGCTCTAATATCGGTGATTTGCAGAACTATTTATCCGTAGAGGAATATTTTCGATTTTAGTATTGGAAGATTGTTTTGTCCAACTGGTCAGTAAATATATTCACATCATAAGATAAAAGGGTGATGACTTTTCAATTCATATAAACCTAACATACGTGATTAACAATTTAATAATAATATGTAATTGGTTTAGTAATATTTGCTATTAAAATAAAATGTGATAAACTTACATTAAAACAATTAGTTTATTGTAGGTTATCTGTTTCAACATTTGAATGTGTTTTAAAAGAAAGAAAGTATAATAAGTCAGAAACCTTTTTTTAAAGTTCAATAATCTACCTATCTTTTTCTTAGCACGGCGACTAGCTACCCTTTAGGGCTATACAATTACTTTTTATTAAAATATAAATTTACAAATTAAATTTATATTATTTACTAATACAATCAAATTACTGGGCATAAGAATAATTAAAAATAAGATGTCACAAAATTATCACAACGTTACCTGTATGGATATTTCATTAAATGTTTATTAGTATTGACATATTTTAGCTTAATATGCTGATACTTACATTCATAATTTTATATGCAAATACAAATACAAATTTAAAATTATTGTATTCATATGTACATTTTTATTTAGACATAAATTTATGAAAATAAATATTGGCATCTCGGTCATCAAAATATTATGATTTTCAATAAGAATTCAAAGGTATTATAAAAACAAGAGAAAACTATAGGTTACCTGTAAGGTATGCTCGGCGCCTTCTATGAGGAGATAGCAGTCTGAAGTTGAGTTCCATTTCCTGATTGGTTCTCTGGCCAGAACATAATGACTGTCAATCTCTTTACCCTCCACCGAAACAAGCTCTGCCTGCAACAAATATAGATGATTAGTTTATATTTGCAGCCATTATATTTCACTAATACCCCTACTAAAACCAATACACCAAAATTTTATTATTTTTCCATCCATAAAATAATTCCCACAATTCTTAATTCTTAATTCTTCAGGTTTTTCTTCACATCTTTAACATAATTACTCTAATATCCTTCAATAGATTGGGGATAGGGGGAGTCTTGAATTTATTCGTTTTGAAATTTTCTCCACTCTCCTCATAGATCCAAATATCTTTATCATCAATATGATCCAAAAAGAATCTCAATTTATTACCTAGGTACATACACACTGGGAGACGATGCATTACACCCGTAACGAACAACGGATAAAATTAGAGTTTTATATATTATCAGTTTAATATTTCGATACATTAGACGAGACAATATTACCTTATAGACAGAATAATGAAGCATTGCCTGAATAAATTATGTTTATTAGTCCATTTGTATTTAATTACTATCTGTTGGCACAGCTCCCAAGTACTTGATTTATTAAATTTCTTCCAAACTTATATTGCCGATCTCCATTTGTGTGAAACTTATTAATTAAACACATAAACAAAAAACTAATAGAACATCTACTAACGTCAATATAATACTAGAGGAAACGTTCTAAATAACATTACCTGTAGTGTGATGATGTCACTGTCAGCCAAAATGGCAGGAACAACAAACGTTCCTTCCCCTGAGGTGATCTCTATATCTTGACTGTAGATAGCAGTTGTGTTGTCGTACACTTTCACTCGAACACGTACACACTTCTCTGTGCTCACTGCTTCAACCTTCGGCAGAACAAAGATTAGAGAACTATTTGACTCTACGACAAAGGAAAAAAGAAGACTGGTAATTCGCTTTTGTGCATGAGGCCAACATTAAATAATAGTGGTCAACTGTTTAGATGGAAAGGGAAAAAAGTTAATTAAAATAATAATATATTTAATTTAATACATAAAATTCAATTTGAGTAAATTAAGCTTGGTAAGAATGTTGTTTTATTTAATTAGTTAACAGAACTTGTTTATTTAGTTTTTGTTTTCAGTTCATTTTTTTAATAAATTGTGATAAATTAGGTTTTAAAATTGTTCAAGATATATAAATTGTACCGTTGTAGAACAATACAGCTTTCACAACAGCTACCTTTCCTCTTAGCAGAAAGCTGAGATAAAGACCCATTTACTTAGCTACCAACGTCACTTAAAAATATCCAGAACACTGAAGCTACAGGAATAGATGTAAATACTAGTAGAGGGAATGTCTGAATCGCAGCCATAATCAAACCTTCAATCAATACGCTACTACCACAAGTTTTAGCTGAAATCACAGAAGCAGACAGATTGTTTTTGGTGGGCGATCTTAACAGTAGTAACACAATCTGGAACAGCCAAGTAACCACCGGGAACCGACGAATATTAGCAGACCACACCAACACACATGACTACGTAGTTGTTTCCCCAGATGAACCCACCTGTTATCACTCAGCCTATCTTCACAAACACTCCTCGGTGGCGTAGTTAGCTAACGCGCTAGATTATTGTTTAGCTAGACGGTCGAGGACGGGGAGATTGAGGTTCGAATCTAGCTCGGGTGAACTGGGAGTGGTTTTTCCTAAATGGTTTTCTATTCTCCCTCCACACAAATGTGGGTTCACTTCCTCTATATTCAACCTTCCCAATTCCTAGCCCATTAGCGTAATTAGTACTTAAGCGTATAATCCGAACTGGTGGTAAGACGCGGTGCTAAATTAAATTAGTTATCTTCACAGAGCTGATATCATAGACGTGGCATTGACCACATTGGTGTAACCACTGAAGATATGACAGTTTGAAAGGAAATGGACTTGAAAAACAATCCTATATTATATAAGATTAAGTCTGACACCAACTTCAACACACATGGTCTCAAACAAACCAAAACAACTGTGCTGAGGTAATGGAAATTAGCTCACACAGTTAAGTGTTTCTACCTCGCTTCATATAAATAACGACTCGACAAGAACAGAGGTTGAGATTGGACTTACCACGGCCTTACAGATGCAGTGGTTGTGTTGTTGGATCGTCTCTAATGGGCCACATTTAAATATACTCGAGTGGTAGCTCACAGAAAAATATTGAAACAAACTATTTCTTGTTTAGCTTCCTTCATCGTCTATTCTTCACGCATGCGCCTATACCCGTTTCTGGCATCCACCCTTCCGAGAGCTCTAACTCTGAGACGTGATTGGTCGACCCCATCTTCTTTCCCTTCCTAGTATGGGGTCAATCGGGGAGCCTATTTGATATCATGTATCACCTAAAATAGGCACAGAACGTAATTCAATTTTCTACTGAACAGATTAATAACTTGGTATTTTCTACGTGTAAGCAACTTGCAGCAAGAAGTACCAAGCCACGGCGCTACGGCGTCGAACGGAGCCGTGACATGAGTCAGCACCAGAGAGCGTCCCGCCACACCAAGGATATCTATTTTGAGTATCTACGCTGCCTGTATACTCTATTTGGACAGACCGTCCAGTTATTAAGATTTTAGGATTGGAATACCTCTCGGGATAATTGGTTTATTGCAGTCAGTCGTTACACTGACTAAGTATTGTTTACACTATTCACGTAGTTGACAACATCTTGGTATGTAAGGGTAGATCACTTAACGACTCAGCCACATACGTATAATAGGTTTAAAATTGAAATAGGTGTTAAATAGTTTTATATGACCAGGTGTCACTGTTGATAGATTGCTGGGCAATAAGTTCCTTCTGAACAAATTTTGTTTGATATGGTTGTGTATATTTTGTAGGTTCAGTTTCACTGCTTGGCCTCCAGCCGTGTCAAGAGTCAGCTAAAGCTAATTTGGCTAGACAGTTAATTGTATTACGTGTATACATGGTTTTAAATACCTCTATGATGGCTTAGCCATTATTTAATGGTCGCTTAGCGACTTCTTGTTTATTTGGTAGTTGTGTACTACGCCTAGTCGCTCTAAAGTAGTTGTTTTGTTTTGAGGTGACTTTCTACCATCTTTTACTGGGGGAACGTTAACACAGCTAGTTGAGAGTTGTAATGACAGTAGTTAATGGCCTAATTAGGCCTTTAGCCCCACTCAATGGCCTTGTATTCTCTTTGTTATTGTGCGTTCTCTATTTAATCCTTTATGCTTGTCATGTTCGTGCTAGATCTCTCTACTCTTTTACAAGTTTGTGTATTATTGCCCCTTAGACGGGTTCCTTAAGATCCTTGGTAACTACGCTTTGTGATCCAATATATTCAGTGACGATCTATTTTCTACCTTGCCTTTTATAGCATTGAATTAAACTAGCTGAGCCATGATTGTCAGATTAAAACCTTTGAAACTGCAAGTGATCTTGATCCTCTTTTTATAGAGTTATATTACTCGATGTAGACTATCTAACATTGCTTAAGAGATTGATGCTAGCTTTAGCACATACAACTCTTTAAAAAGGTGACAACTAAATAAGGCCATTTGTAACCCGCCTAATGCATTACTCTTCAAAACGTATTTACGAGACTACATTAATTACATTTATTGTTATGTTGTATAGACAGAAAAAGCACCATGACACCCTTTATGAGAATCATTTTGTAAATGTAACATATTATCTATTTAATAAATTGATTTAATATTAAGGAGGTTTCACAACTTGCGACTAGGACAAATGTATTCACACTTAAGATAAATTGCTACCAGAAATACACGCTATAGACACAATATAACAGGCTGAAACCACATTATAACAATTCACAATAAAGGTGCAGGAAGCCTACAAGGCAAGCACCACAAGACAACCAATCTAACATGACCTCTAAACACAGTACCCGGATTTGGACTTTCTTACAGTCCAGAATCGGGAAGCGAGAAGGGATTGGCAGACGCAAAGAACCTTACATACAGCACAGGACAATTTACAACCATCTCAGATTTCAAGTGAGGAGAACAGTCAAGGAAATTAGACAAATTAGTTAGAACACCTACGTCACTGAGGCCACACTTGGCAGGGACAAGTTGTGGAATGTAAGACGGTAACTCAGGGGGACGACCAGGAACATATCGGTAGCGGCAATCCACGGGGAACATGGTTGAACGTGTAGGTGATCGAGATCAAGTGTAATAGTGAAGCTTTATATTAAATTAACTGAATGTTTTTATAATAAAACAATATACTATTGAAGTTAAAAATGAGATACAAACATATTCCTACGGCCAAAACTAATAAAAAACATAAAATTCTTAGTCATATAAATACTAATAATGACTTGTTACTAGCAAATAGGACTATTAGAATACGTATGATTCATCAAAATTATTTCATTTAAAACATTTATCCTCTCAGCCAGAGTTTTATACGCTGGTAATTTTTTTGTCTTTCTCTCCCTCTCTCTATATATTTATATTTATATGTGTATATTTATAATTATATATGTCTTACATGGGTTTTATAAAAATAATAATAATGATTGATAAGTCATTTGATTTGCATGATCACATAAATCAATAAATATAAGCATGAATTTAGCAACTCAAGCTCTACTGCTGATATATTATAATACTAGCGACTCTGATTCTCCAATCTACTAATCCCTATATTTATTTTTCAATCCCAGCTCATTGAGTAAAGCCATTATTATTTTCCCTCGTTCCTGATGGACTTGGCCACTCTCGCTTAGCACCCACACCTCCTCTGGCCCTTTTCAACACACCACCCTTGGTCGCTTATCCAAAACACGGGGACTTACGAATCCATTAACGGCCCAAGTTATAAATTGATTTATGGGGCTCAGTGCAGGCAATTTCCATCACTAAATGAAACGAGAAATAGGATCAATCCATTAGCGTTTTGTTTAATGTCCACCTTATTCAATTAAATTTTACATTAACGTTGAATTGAGAGGAAGCAATGAATTTACTTGTTATTTCCTTGTCAATATTGAGATTGGTATCATAGCATTTGAATTCTGAAATCAAAACAAGCCAACAAAGACATTTATTTTAATATTTGAATGTTAATTTCCACCCAAGAAAATAAACTAATAGGTTTCCCTAATTTAAACTGAGATCAATATTTGTTTTGGTCTATGGGAAGCTTACAGACAATCTAAATATCTATTGAAAACAATAAAATCATCTCTGTGATATGACAGAATCATGCCCTTTGTAGGCATGGCTAGCTTTTTTAAGATATTGTGATATCTATCGTTATATTTATAAAATAGATTATATAGATCATGGCTACATTTACAGACAAATTTAGCATAAAACGTCGGCTCAAAATATAATACACTATTCCTCAGTGCTTAGATTCTTACTGATTAGATTACAAGACGTACCTGTGACTAAATATTAATCGCTTTAGTCTGTAACCCCCTTTAATTAAACATTAGCTTAATAGATACGTAGTCAACCATTCTAACCACACAGAAACTGTAACTATAGCTTTGGTTAAATACACCGATTCACCAAATAAATTATCACAAGAACACTTTTAAACTAAAGTTTTTTTTTTGTAATCACACGTTTGTTAAGACTGAAAGATGTACTGTACATTTTATAAATTTCATTTAAATAAATTATATATAAATTTTCACTGCCGCTTACTTTACATTGGGCCAATTTGTCTTTAACTTTACTAATACGGTAAAGATAAGAACAGTATTGTACGTCTAGGTTACATCATTCTTAGCCCAGTTTGTAGAATTATTAACCAGTACTAATGTACCGTTGCCCAGGGGATGCCCGAATGTACTAATCGTACATTCTTTCTGTGAAGGCTCTTTCCATGTTCCAATGAGCTTATATGATGGTGAACGTGAGTATGAGGAATCAAAGAAACTCTTAAACCTAACTAACCAAACCCTGTTGACCATTGGGGTAGTTTTTCTTTCGGGAAAAATACTCAATGTGCCAGCCGGGAATTGAACCTGAAGATCCTAGGTTAATGCCAAGTGCACTTATATTATTGTGGATAGATAGTAAACCTAGTTGGAATTCGAAACCTTAACTCCCGTTTCACTGTTACTAGAAAATCAAACAAGGCCAGTTTGATATTAATTATTATGTCTCTACGATGCGGGCTATAATATGTTAAAAAATATATGATAAATCTTTTTAAAATTTAATAGTGAATATAAATGATATTAGTACTCACTTTGCCTACAAATGGAAGACCAGGTTTGTACAGTCTGCGCATCTCGTGACCGAATCTTAGCTCTACATAATGCTCTTCTGCCATAGCTACTTCAGGTACCACATAGCTTGTGCTGCCACCTGTGATTGACACGTTGAACTGAGCGGAGAAAATGTCAGAGTCCACTTCCACCTGGACTTCCCATATCCCGAGCTGTGCCACGTGGGAGAGGGGCAACGAGAAGCTTTTCACACCTGCCATTTGGCGGGAAAACTGTGTTCAAATGACTTACATCAAGGAAATATTGAAATAACTCACTACTCATTTATGACAACTTAGATACATTTTATAGTGAAAAAAGTATAAATTTAAAAGTAATTAACAGCGCTAATGACCTAATTGTGTCAACGTTCCACAAAACGTCAATATTAATTAAACAATTATTATAATCACATAAATCAATTATTTTAAAAGGTACAAACTTAGTGATGTGAATAGATTTTTGAAAACAAAACATTCCCTATAAAATATTATAGTTATATTTAGAGCTAGCTTTATCAATAAATTATGTTAACGGCTTGCTACTTTTCTTGGGAATATTTTCGGGGAATATTAAAATGTTCTATTGAACCATAGCCAACTGATAAATAATTGAATCTACCACAAATGTAATTGAAGAACATTTGTCAAAAGGAGTTTACTTTGACATTGGACCTGAAGTATATCCCAATTAATGTACACACACTCGTGTGAGACGTTTACATGAAAAAGGAGAAAGTCCAATTTTAGCTCAAATTTAGTTAGTGCTGCCATCTTTTAGAAAATCATGAGACCTTTCTAATACACTTTATATATGCCTAAAATTCTGTGACGTATTTAAAATATTTGAGAAATAATTATTTGATACGGTCCTCATGGGGTTTGATATTTAAAGTTTTTGCCCTGAAAGATTTGTGTCGTGTGACTTTCCTCTCTTTTCCCCTGTACTATGCATGATTTATATTATATGGATTATGATTTATTGTGTTAAGTAATTATTTAAATTAATTAAAAATTGGTAAATTTATAAAAACTATCTCTGCAAATGATTGATAATATATTTATTCTTGAATGTACCTTCATCTAAAGCCACTTCCTCCCATAGCGCGACTTTTGTGCCTTGAGGGGTGCGAACAAACACATCTCCAAACATGTCTGACGCCACACGTAGGTCGTGGTCCAAGGCCAACACCCAGAAATCAACTGAAAATAAGAATATCCAATGTGACTGCTTTTAACAGATAATATACAGTACATCATAGCACAGTTACACACTAATCATATTTATATATTCAGTATAAGAAACTAGCGGCATCCCTCAAGATAGTACTGATGAACCGGTGTCCTAGTCCGTGTAGTCCCGCATCGGGCAGAGTGACCCCTAGACTTCGGTGTTGATTATTCAGCCATGATGGCAATGGCCTGGTTTCTCACTAAGGAATGCTGACAGCACTTTTATGGTCTGACCTTCTAGTTTATTTGTTTATAGAATAATCAAAACAACCTGCAACGCTCGTTTTTTCATTCACAACTCATAACATACAATATTACACAAACTCGCCTTCCAATTTAAGCCGTGCGTTTGAAATACTCTATTTAAATTTAGTTTTACCATTTACTCAAAGAGGACTCCTCATGGAGTGGTAGACACTATTTGTAAATTGCTTCATCACGATAATAATGGGTAAGTGCATCTCAGACATATTTTCTGACCGAAACTATGTTTATATTTGTAGGGAATCTTTATAGCACGTTCCACTCTAGGAGTGAACAGGCGTTTGTGGATATTACAACTATCTCTGGCCCACAGTTCTCAACAATAGTGCTGTGTTCATTCTTTTTATCAGCGAGGTACCATTTTATAGCATAAGAATAAGCATGTTATTTCTACCAAATAAACCAACAATATCATATAAAATTTACTAATACAGCTAGCGACACTAATATAAGAACTGATACTAAAATCAGTTTTAGATATATTTTGTTTTTAAAAATGTAATTATTTTATCCCAATTTAACGAGGGTACGAATATATCACACGTCTACGTCCCGTTTAAATTGTGTGAGAAACCTAGATTGTCTGGTGTTTAAATGCTTTAGGATTAGTGATGAACAACGTTTGCAAATTATAGTATTAATATAAAATTTTAATTGAAGATAAACCAATAAATATACCATACCTCTTAAAACATTTAAAGTAAAACATAAGCCAGTTGAATATTCAGTGCATTATTTTGTTAACTTTGCAAGAGTATATTTTTATCAAAAGGTTACGTAAACATTTCAATTTATTTCTTTAAATTAATCTGGCTCAATAAAATCCCTCATTGACATTTGAAGGCGTTTATAAGAAGCAGAACTTATGTCTCGACTTCAACTCTGTCTAGTCTTGAAGAGCACGATGATGTTAGTTATGCTGATTTGTAGCACTAAAGACTGTATGTAAATGCCATCTTATTATATTAACATAATTTAAAATATTGATTGAATGTACAAAATTAGTCAAATCTTAAATTCAAAGAAAACAAAACACTTCAGAGTTTGTATAGTTAGTTAGGCTGTATATTTTAAAATATATATTATATGTAAAAACTATATTTTGTTAAAATTTATTTTATCTTTGGTCACTATGTTTGTGTTAAATTGATCTCTGGTTCTCATATTATGCAATCCATCTGTATTTTATCTCTAGTTTTTCTATTTCATTATTTGTTTTATATATATATATCATTCTGTTAAACTTAATTTTAATTGTATAAACTTCGCCATCAAAGTCAATTAATAATAATAATGATAGTAATAATTTTAATAATAATAGTATACGTTCAGATTAAGAAACTGTAAGACGCGGTGCTAATAATAATAATAATAATAATTAAGAAACCCGCTATCGATAGCCATGGCCGTTCTGTGAGTTCATTACACTCTATCACACTTTGGGAACAGATCAGGATTATAATTCTAGACGAATTCTCTGATAAAATTAAGGAGATTTATCAAAGTCTGTAACACGTTTGCTTACTAGCCTCGGGATCCCGTGTTCTATTCCTGTCATGGTTCAATGTTAACACATTTTTGACCGTGAGACTTTCATTTCGGCTGACTTAAGTAATAGGCCTATATTCGTTTGTACGCTAATATAAGCAGTTGGTTCATAAAGCGCAATCAAAATACTCCAATAGGTGCTATTTTATAAATTGGTGTTTACATTATATATATATATATATATATATATATATAAATGGGCAAATACTAGTTCATTTACTCTTAGAGAACTTACTCATCCTTAATCCTTTATATTATTGACTAAAGCTATTGCAATTAATCCAAACATGGTCAGCAGACCTAATACGCTAAACCCTTCATTGAAGCTACACCCAGCTGTGCTTATCACCAATCATAAACCTACTGATAACAGTCGGGAATGTTAAGTGAGGTATTCCTGGAAAGGCAAAGCACCACTATCTGAATCTTATCTAAGAAAGCCCCTTGTCTATTAGTTTTGTGTTGCTGTCATTACATTGTTATTTTGTTGTATAGTCGTAATGTTTATTGAGCGTGCTATCATAAACATATTCTAATACACCCTATTTATTATATTGATTTTATTATTTATTAATTCATAATTTATAGTGCTCATATTATTTACTCTATGTGTAGTCTGGCTTGTATGTTTAAAAAATAATATTAAATATAATACCCAATTATTTAAATATATTTCTAAGATAAATCCAACCTTAAATGTATTCTCATAAAAGGTATAAAAGAAAACACTATATAAAACTACTTAGAAATGTTAACTTTCTAAATGGGAATAGTTTGTCCCTAGAGGGTAGTATATCGTCACCCAAGAATGCAAGTGTTCGATCTCCAAAATTGTTAAATTTGAGATATTTGGTGTTTACGTTTATTTAAAATGCATATGATTCACCTGTGGTGAATATGAGACTACTATATAATGACTTGATACAAACTCAAGTTGTCATCTAGTAGCATTGGTTTTATACACAAGGTCAAACTTCAATGCTCTTGTACACAAAAGTGAAAAATTGGACATGGAACACTTGTATTCCCGGGTGACGATATGTCAACTGATCACCTCAAAGGACCGGTACTACAATCTGAGAGGGAATGATCTATCTATAGACTAGTGCACTCTATTATTTACATGTAATATTTATAGAGAAGATGTAATCGTTTTATTTAGGGAAGACAACTTTAACATTCATACCAAAGGTGCTAGCACAACTAGCCTTTAAATGGCGTTCATTAATTCCAACCCATCATAATTTATGTCAGGATGAACATCTAAACTGTAAACATTTTCTGTCAGATCAAATGGATTAGTGTATGAATATGTCAAAATATATCTAATAACCTTCAAATTTTACAATACCAAGCTCAAAGTGTTTATGTTTGATCTACAATTATTATTTTTTAGCACGGTATTTTACTACGTGTTCAGGTTGTACGCGTTTATCTACAATTTAGGTTTAGATATTAAAGTAAGATATTGATATTTTCAACAATTATTTTTAATTAATGTTTTGATGACGTGCTATAAAAAATATGGGAGCTTGCCAGTACATTCAACAAAATCCTACTTGGTTAACCATTCGCTTAGCACGCACTCTTTCATCAACACGATATTGTTCTAGTGGTTATACAATCCATGGTGTTACTGGTATTCTATCGAGAATTATGAACAAGCCGTTGCTGACAGAGCTAACAACCTCGAATCATCCACTTTTAACAGGCTGCATCATTAGTCAATGTGTATTGCAATTTGCTAGCCATGTACTGGGGAGGGTAGGGTTGGCTCTGAGGACAGGAGAGGTTACGTTATGACAAGGCTCATGTGGACCCTAATGGATGAGTAGGGCTAGTTGGCCGTGTGTCAACAGAGGAATGTGTGAACTGTGGAACAAAGGGAAAACAAAAGCTATTTAACATGAATACTAATTGGAACAGATAGCTATAGCCACCCTTGTATTTTAAGCCTCTAAATAATTCTGGGGTACATTTCTCTGTGAGCAAATCAATATGGCACGTAGCGAGGTTTGATATATATCTTTGTTTTTACGACCCAATTGAATTTTAGGTTGTGTATTTGTATGGTTGCCAAAAGAGAATCTATAAAAAGTTATTTTCACTTCAATGTTATTATTAAAGTACGTTTGTTGTACATTACATTCTACAAGAAGATTATTGAGACAAATTATTGAAAAAAGTAACAATAATATAATTGAAAATAGTTACTATCCATGTAAAATAAAGCAAAATTAACAATTTTTTAAAATGCTTTCAAAATTTCTAAAACACTTTATTTTTATTGATTTTAATGATAGAAAACCCATTGTTAATTAAAGTTGTTCAAATTAAAGTTGATATTTTAAATATATTTCGAAAACAAATGAAAGGAGAATTAGAGCTATAATATTTATAATACGCAATTATAATATTAGTAAAAATAAATGCGTTTTATGATATAAAGCTAATTTATTAAAACTTTTTATGGACTTACAGAGATTTATGAGCGTTTCTTGGAAACTATTACATTTTGGGAAATTAGAGAAATTAATACTATCACATTTTCATTATTTATCTTTAAATTAGTCCCTTTTTCCTAATTTTAAACGTAGTGTTGTTTATTTTTAAACTATTCTCGGTGCACGCAACATCATCAGGAATCTTGTATTGACTATTAGAAGAAAGACGTATCTTTTAATAAATAACAGAAAATATGTAATTGCTCTAATCACTTATTTTAATTATACTCTACTTACAAAATATAATATAATATCTTTCCAAAATTAATATTTTTGAGCTAATTAAAATTTTTAAAAACCTCCCCTTTCAAGAGATAGCTAAGAATATCCCTCTATCTTAGAAGTTTTTTGCAGAGGTAAGAGTAGTCTCAAAATATAGTTCTAATTTTACAAAATACTCAAAAGTAATTAATGAAATGTAGGGTAAATATTTGAGTTGGCATACGTGTGGCACATTAAATCGACCCCTGTGGTCACGTGGTATGGATGTCACGTTCTTTAGTCTCTTTTTTTTTATGAGACGGTCAGCTCTGGGCTACAGTTCTGAGCGGGTGTACTCAGGGCAGTTTTCCTAAATCGTTTTCCACTCCACGTGACCACAATGCAAGAATATTTAGTCTAAAATTGTATTTTTATAATCCTTACCATATTAGACTAATTAATATATTCATAATATAACACTAACAGGTAATGGGACGCGAGGCATAGAACGGAACAAAATATTTGAGGATTTTTAAAACTCTAAAGTTAACAATATAATTTTATTTTGAAACAATCAATTTATTTTATTAAATATATTTGGTGCTGTAAGTAACTTAAGTGGGAAGTAAAATATATTTTAAACGAATATTTTTTATCTATTTCACGTATTTAACGAGCACTTTTTGAACCGACTGATTAAATTAGAATGCGACTTATAGACTACCTTGAGTCTAGAACAGACACAACTGTGCCGAGTTTCCTAGACTCTTTTGTGTGTGCGCAGCGCTGCTCGTTTGTTTGTCCCTGCACGGATGGCTGCGCACGGTCACGACGGCACTGGACTTTCTGGCCTCGAGCTCGTTGCGGTAAGCTGGTTCTGGGCTTCAGCTACACTGGGCCAGTCCGCACAGCACCGAATGTCTATCAAGTGGCTACACTAGCCGCACCGTACCGGGCCAAATGTGAAGGAAGGTTTGAAATGATGCGCACGCATTGCACTCCAGCAAGTAGTGTTGTGTAAAGCCATGGGGAAAACCCCACAACAATAATTGAAATTATTGTAATGGAAATATATTGTTTTTGGAGAGATAGACTTCCACCATAAAATGTAGCAAGTTGTGGCTCTTTATCAAATAATGTCGATTGAAACAAATCATATTAAGGTGGGAAAGTTCTAAGGAAACTGCACAATACTCGAATTTTCTAATAACCCGTTCAGTTATTGTAAGTTTTGTTATTTTAGTTTTACTAATCCCACTATTTTTTAATTTAATTGAAGAATATATTCTCTGTTGTATTACTAATACTGTTACATCACATTAAAATATAGCACTTACATGAAACATTCATTTGTTTACTATTTCTTTCCAAATGTTTAATCTCCGCCCATTGTTCCCATACCTCTAGTCTGGTCGGTCATAGAGTTCTTTGTACTCTTGTATATAAATGAGAAGTATCTCATCATCCATTTTTTTTAAACGTACTTTATTTTTAAATAGTAAAAAGCGACCAAACTTAACAAACAGCTCACCACAACGATCCAACGTGCGCTGTTCCGTGATTGGTATGACATCACAGTCCGGGAACTACCGAACATTTACGGAGACACCCGACGTCCACGATATTCGGGAACAAGCGGTTACACTACACCGGCCCATTCCGTACCGCACCGCAAAAGTGCGTATGACCACTCTCTCGACGATTCGTCCGCGCCTGTGCGGTGCGGAGCGGTGTGGACTGGCCTAGTGTGGCCGTAGCTTTAAGAGCACGTCACTGCGATGAATGTTATTGCATAGACGCGTGGACATGGAAATGAGGTTTTATCTTCGACTTACAGTTAGAGCCCTGAATAAAGAGGTGAGTGGCTACATCCTGAGTACCTTCTTCGTACAGCCCCTTTTTAACGGCTTGTTGTGCCGCACCGCAATTATGGGTTGCGAACGCCTACTATCGGCACCGGTGTGAACGGGAGCTGACATGAGATGTCTCTCTTAGCTTCAGAAGGGTCCACGAGAGGTGTGGGAACACAACATAAAGTCCCTGGCCGTTAATTTAGCACTGTGAAAGAGGAAACGCACATTTCCTAATGATATATTTTTAGGCAATGTCAGTAATTGAACCCGGGACCCTAGATAATTAGAAAGACAAGCTACTGACTGAGCTAAAGTGTTTGACAAATATTATTTTGGTATTTTATTATTTCACACATTGAATAGTTTGAGGTGCACCCTTATACTGTAAACTTGACGAGTCCAGTTTAGGGATTCATTTGATGTTTTATTGAAATAGTTGTTTTGAATATTCTCTTTTTAGATATAGTCAAATTTTAAACCACTTTTACTGATCTGGTTGTATTATGTAGTAAGTCATCCAGCTCGCAATATACTAGATTGCTGGTAGATTGCTGTGAGTTAGAATATCGGATAAATCACTGGGACTGATATTTCCTATCTAATCTATCACTGTGATTTTACAATCACTCTCTAGATTGATTCGGATTCAATTAATGTAAACTACCATCGTCAATACCATACCTTAACTTCATACTTTGTATAACCAATAAATAATATGTGTTAAAAGAAATAAACGAGGAAAAATAATTAATCAACATCTATAGATTGATAAATAATTAGATATTATATTAATACTATTTATTAAAATCAACATATTTAATTAATTATTAACCCGGAGATATTGATAAATAATTCCAAATTTTAGTTGTATATGTACATATATATTATGAATTATTAAAATATTGTTGTCGTTTTTTGCTAGCTAGAATTATTTTCCGTTGGTAAGAACATATTATATTCTCTTTGGTGCATATTAGGATAGGATAAATACTATCAAATATAAAGATTATGTATGTAAATAATTAATATTCAATTTACTGTAGGGACTAGAACGGTTTTTTTTACCCATAAGATGGCTGTGTGTCTGGTTTTAGGTTCCTTAATTCCTCATTCTGAATTTCCATAACCACCACAAATAATCTATATTTTTCTACAAATATTTAGTTATATTAAAAAAGCCAATCTTTTAAATTTAGAATACAACTTTAGATCCTCGATTGCTTCATTTCCTATAGCGTTGTACGACTTGTGAATTTATATATAGGCTTAAAATTATTCATATCTTTCTCATTGAAAATGAAAACATTTATTCTTTAAGCTCTGTGAGCTTTACGTTTTTGAAATTTTCCTGTAAGGTGTACAGTATTGAAGCTATAATTTCAAAGTGGACTTCTGTATTAAAATATTGATGTCTTAAAATGGAATAGGCCTATTTCTTCCATTGACGCAATTAATTTTTTTTATAAAAAATCATTGTATTAGACAATTTTATACCATTACCAAGATAATATACATTTTAAGATCATCCCAGAAACCAGTAAATGATAGGTCCTACAGGAATTAACTGTAATATCATTTAACATCTTAATAGGTTTTTAATCATTGTCGGCAATAAGCTGAGCTTCAAAATTTCCAGATTAATTTCTTCATAAGGATTTAATTGAATGCTTATTCATGGATAAATAGAAATAAAATTTCAGCATCGTTTTTAGAAATCAACTTCATTTGTCAGCAAAGCCAAGCATGTGTGCACTGTTGAACAATAAAAATAAAACAACTCCATAAACCAAATGTAGTTTTCACAAACCTTTATACAGTGCTTACATGTATTAGCTATCAGGTAGGACTAAATGGACTCAACTTTAAAGCTTCACAACAATGGAAACTATGAAACGAATCCAAGCCTGTCAGTAGCTCCTTCACCAAATGTATTACACCATTTATCGTGTTCATAATGTATCTAATATTGACATCTTGAACATATAGGTTCAAAAGATATGGCTTGTCAATGGACAAACAATGCAGCTGGCTGGTGCTCTACAGGATCTGTTTTAACTCTTGTACTCCTGACAGCAGCGTTACTTGTACTGAGATAACACTGGCCACAACAATCTCCAAACAGTTATATTGAGCGAGGGAGGACTCACTATAATGCAGCTTTTTTAGATAGTTAACATAAAGTTATTATTGAGAGAGAATGGGTCTCCATTAAAACTATTTCATCACATATTTTATGGAACACCAAGTTTAGGCGAGCAATATTGAGAGATGAGCTTTGTCCTAGTTTATGAAATATTACGTCTTGGATGTGATTCGGCGTGTTTGGACACACAAAAGTCACTTTGGTGGATTCTGTTAGGCTAGTACTCAGATTGTATCGTATTTCTAGAAGTGAAGCTATCCTTTATGTTCTGGTACAGGGGTGCGCTACCTGAGGTCCACGACCCTAAATGGGCGAGTGGATGCTATTCAGGGAGTCCGCTAACTTGTGGGAACAATGGTCTTTACATTAATATGTCTTTAAAAATAAAATTTAACTTTAACTTGCCTATGTTTTAAACGAACTGTCTTTATATTCTTTGATATAACAAGTATGTACTCTATAAAATATATAATTTATGAAAAATTGACTTTTTTTCAATACGTGGGTAGCTTATTTTCAATATATTGTTATTTAAGCAATATTTATTTTATTTTATGAAATAAGACATATTATTATTAGAATGGGCTCACTAGATTTACCAGCTCACTAAATTGGTCCATAGCACAAATAAAAGTTTAAGAACCCCTATTCTCTTGGATAATTTTAAGATAATTTTTAACACCTGCTTCAATGGCCGCATGGTAAAAGCCGTCACTCTCGTAATAGACTACACTGCTGGTGACACAAAGGTCAGGGTTCGAATCGTGGTCAACTGAACTGGGATTATTTACTAAATGGTTTTACTCCAAGCAAATGCGAGTACACTTCTATAATTCAAATTTCCTCGTCCCTAACTCATTAGCGCCATTAGTAAATAATTTAGCGTATCACATGAACAGTAAGTATGTCACGGTGTTAAAAGAAATTATTTTAAAAGTCTACTTGGAAAATTTATTTAAATTTACTACATGTTTGTAAATATCAAAATTAACCTAATTACTATTAAATTAAATTATTATTACTATAACTATTAAAGCAAATTATTATTACTATAACTATTAAATAAAATTATTATTACTATAACTATTAAATTAAATTATTATTACTATAACTATTAAATCAAATATTATTATTACTATAACTATTAAATCAAATTTGACTTTTATTTGGCTCTGATTTTACTATTGTCATCTCAAAAACAGAAATAAGTAAGTTTACCTTTATTTTAAATCATAAATGCACTCGTATTTTTTGAAGCCAAACAAATAAAATTCTTTAATAACAGTCAAATATAGCAATTACAAGGCATTTCAAACTTTAGCAGAAGATCATTTCTGTCTGCGGTGTTTACTGGCTTTTAATTGGCTATAGACTCTCTTCGCCGTCTCATTGGCTGATACGTCTCAACTGCCATGGCTGTTAATGATCAAATTCATGTATGACGAGTATTAAGATAAAGTTAGATCCACTTTATGAAATGTGTAATTTTAACCTAATTTCAGTTTTGAGTGTTATCATTGAAAATAAAGTCTTTAAACATTCTTTGCATTACTTGCTATGCATTATCCGTTATCATTTATGTGATAAGCATGGAAATAATCTCAGCCTTACCAGGACGTTTATTTAGTGTAATTTTTGCTTGAATTCTCTAAATAAGATTTTTTTACTGTAACATTCATATAATAATTAAATTATCCATGTTTAATATTCTCCTTTGTGATCGCAGTGAGCTCTAAAATTTAAGAATATTTTATTGGCTAATCTCTAATAATATTTTCCTATGCAATATAAATTAAATTTTCTTTTAAGATTTTTCCAAGGTTTTCTTTGTTTAAACGTCAACTGCTTATATCACTGCAAACTAATAAACTAATTTTGTAATTTACATTTCAAATTAAACTTTAGAGCTTTACTGTTATTTTTAATTAAACATATTTTCAATATGACATCTTTACTATAAATTATACTCTACCATTGATTACGAAATATATACATTTATATAGAGCTCTAATCTAAATAATTATAATAAATGCAATTATCTTTCCTATATTAATTAATAGTTAACTAATTTGTTGTCAATAATGTAGTGTTATTTATAATTTATAATATTATTTTATTTGTCTCTGTAATTAATAATTTTACAGGATGTTCTCTAAGGGTGTAAAATGTGTTATCTTAACTTACACAATAAAAACAAATTTGTGTGTTAAAATTGTTGCTTATGATGATATTTGATCCAAAAAGGAATTTGTCTACTTGGGAGTGAGAGAGGATACATATTGATGAGTTACATAACTTGTTCTCATCACAAGACATGTTTGAATAATCCAGTCGCGTAGATTATGGTTGGAAGGAAATGTGGTGCGAATGGGAGATTTTGAACCTTGAACTGACTGGTAGAACCAATGGGAAGAGACCTAGACGCAGCTGGGAGAATATCATAATAATGGACCTAAAAGAGATTAGGGAGTAGGGAGGTGGACTGGATAGAACTAGTTCAAGACAAAGATAGGTGGCGTACTTCAGTATGTTTGGCAATTAACTTTCAACTTCCTAATGCCATAGAGTGAATAAGTAATTTTATTATTTAGTTTAAGTGTTTATGTAACAAATAATTTTATTTCTTAAATTATTCGAAATAATATAATCTGATTAAGTATTCTTGTGATAGAATATTATTTGATAAATTTCTTTAATTTGATCTTTTAAAATAATTATTTGCCCTATGGTTTAAATGAATGCTCATTATATATAATAAATGATCTATCACTTTTAAAGTCAAAAACTTATCGTAAATTTTGTAATTCCCTTCTAATAACATATATTGATTTATTAGTATAAATACATTTTCAGATGTTACTTTATTTTATTAGGTTTATAATCTATTTTTGAAATGATTCATCATATAAGTAATGTATTAAAATGTTATCAGTAACTAAACATTATAAATACATTTTAAAATTAACTATTATGATATTATGTAATATAGTATAGTTTTGTTTATACATTATTATTATGAAATTTTTACTTATAGATCAAAGTTAGAAATTCTTTTTTATATTTTATTTATTTAGTTGGAGAGATCATTTTAAATATTTTTAGCGAATTTATATAATATATAAAAAGTAATGAACTTACACCTAGTAAAATTTAGTTTATTTAGTAATTTTTTTTTAAATTGTATACATTTGGACAAAATGAATAAATAAATATATAAACTAAAAATAAGTTAATTTTCATCCATTTAAAATACATTGAATATTTAAGGAAATAAAGCATCAATTGTAATAACATTTAGTGAATGATGAATTTAAATGGACAAAGTAATAGATCTGTTAAATAAAGAAGCTTTTACTAATACTAAGATAGCTCAAAGATCAATGGGTGTTTGTTCTTCAATGTAGTATTTTGGAACGAGCAGACTTTTTCTATGCTGGCACAGTGAAGGATAAAACGGTAAAGAAAAGATGGCAAGAAGAACTAAGAAGGAAGTCGTCACGAAAAAAGAAGAAAAAAAGAAAGAGATTTAGTTGATTGTGGGTAAAAATGGACCCGGGCTTCACTGGATCATGTGCTCCTTGCCGGGACAAAAACAAAAGAAAGTAGAAAACATCCAATAAAAAAAAAGAGAAAGTTGTTCTCTAGAGAGAGTTCCAGATAAAGAACTTGGAGGAAGATTTAAGCATTTTTCCATCATATCACCATTGCTTGGCTCTCCATGATGCATGGAAGTAGCATCTGTTTGGAGGTTAAAATAATATAGCAGTCACATTTTATACAGATTTTATATATATAATCTGTACAATCTGTGACTATATATATATAATCTGTGACTCTATATATATATTATATATAAAATCTGTATAATCCGTGACTGAATATACATTTATATATATATATATATATATATATATAAACACATAAACCTTTTATGAAACCATAATAATAGAACCACAAATTAATCAAATTGGTTTAGTTTGATATCATTTAATTTTTCTTATTTTTTCAGTTCATCCTTGTCACAAGACTAATGGTGATGAATGAATATATGTTTATATTTATATATTCGTTCATATATTTGTATATTTTCATATTACATGACTACTCGTAATTGACACTCTCTTTTAGCTGACTCCTTAAATAATATAATAAAATTTTATTAACTTCACATTTCTTCAATTTAATGAAAACCAGCCGATTAAACTTAAAAATGAGTTTTTAAATATAGAAAAGGTTTAAAACAAATATATATAATTACAAATCAATTTTTTAAATAATAACTACCACATTTACGAGTAGCACAACACACTTTATAGCAAACAGACTAGAATATTTATTGTATATTGAACATTGTAACATTACTTAAGCCTTAAAACGATATAAATGGATAAAATACAAACTTTCATTTGTAATAATATATTTGATATCTTTCTACCTCAAACGTCAATATAAGATGAAAATCACTATGACGCAACAAAAATTATTTGTGATTCAATTTTTGTCGGATTTTAGAAACTAAATTAAATGATTATTATAAATATATTGCAATAATGTGTTATATTCCATTATTTAAAATTAAAATCTTTATTCTAATAAATAACACACTTAGACAATCATAAATTATTAAATATAGATAAAATTGCTCATTCATCATTTAGATCAACGATTGGATAATCAACTCTCATCTTTACTGCCATACATTTCTCAATCACTTGTTGTGGTGCAAATATCTGGTCCTTATGTTTACATATAATCATCTACATAAATGAATACATATCTACACATACATAATCCGTATATCTTTATATATACTTTAAGCTTAAAGTAGAGCTCTCCGGGAAAGAAAACCCACTTCCAGATGAGCTGGAAAACTGAAATTTTACAGAAAGGTAGATAGATTACTCCATAACACCAGAAAAACCTAAAAACAAGACATTTCAAAATGGGACTCCTTGAATTAGACGTGATGGCAATATTTAAACAAAATAACTTTATATATACTTTAGGGTGTAAATTTAAAATTTTGCATAAAGGATAGACTTCTCCAAATAATTACAAAATTGTAAAACATTATAATCTTAGATGGGAATTCGCGAAATGAGGGTACGTAGGAGAAAGGCAGTATGAGCACAAATATAGCTGCTAAGTTTGATAGAAAATATAAACTTGGTAGGACAGTTCCAAATAACCAAATAAAACTTTTAATTTTAAATTTCTAAGTTGTAGTTGGACATATAAGGGAAGAGAACCTGGGGAGTTTAAAACTTACAAAATAATAAAAACATCTTCACAATGTAGAAGATAACTTAAATTTTAAGTATGTAAAGGGACTACTTAAAATAACAAAAAAGTTGGAAATTTATATTTAGGACTCCTTGAAATATGGGAAAAAGGGCATTATTTAAAAAAAAATGAGATATTGTAGAAAATTTAAATTTGGCAGTAAAATAGAAAGATAGCTCCAAATAACTAGTAAAAAATCCATATCTCTGAGAAGTAGTTAGAGAAATGCCATAGTGGGAGGGGGGGACACAATTTCCAAAACTAATAGAAACAATTACTTCTCTGTGTGGGAGAAAACTTATATTTGAAATTTGATAAGTGAGTTTATGGACTATTCCAAATAGACATTAAAGTCGATTATTATTTAAATTTTAATTTTGGAGGGTAGGGAGGGCGAGGTAGGGTGAAGGTGTTGGCATCTAGGTGTGAAAACCTTTTAGAGTGGATATAAAACTAAATTGGTCAGGAATGTAGAAAGATTATTTCAAATATCGAAATTGTGCTATATATTCTCTCTTCATAAGTGGAGCCTGGTTCAATGTAGAAATTTCAAGATTTCCTAGACTAGACTATATATTACTAATCATTGTGGTAAATTATTTAAATTGGTCTGGCATGTGTTAGGACCATATTAAATTGCAATGAAGCTTTGAACATTCTTAAATTTCAAAATTAAATTCAAGAAAATTAAAAGATTTTCCCCTTAAAGTTTCCAAAATAATAAATCACTTCTCATTATAGTAGATAGTTAATATTTTTTTATTAAATATGAAATGGAAAAACCAAATAAGAAGAAGTGTTTAAACATTTTAATTTTAAAATGGTGTTGCGGGAAATGGTTAGGAATGGCTATATATAAAACAAAATTTTATTAACCATTTATCGGTGTGATAGAAAATGTACGTTAGGTGAAATGGTAAGGAAAACACTTCTAATGCAATATATTATTAAAGTTTGAAATTAAAAATGGGAAAGGTTTTAGTGAAATGGGTAGTGAGAAGAAACTTTAAAACTTATAGAAACCCCCAATTCCGGTATGGGATGCAAAACTTTCATAAAGAACTAAAAAAAACGACAATACTTTCTGGGATCTTAAAATCAAGATTTGTGTTAAAGGGAAGCTAAGAATTAAAAAAACTAATAGTAAAACCTTTCCAAATGTGTCAAAAAATTAAAATACCTTCAAGCAGTTAATATGACCGCTTCAAATGATAAAAACTAAAAAAAAATTCTGAAAAATTTTAATTTTACAATTGGTTTCAATACTTGGGAGTCTCACAATTTATTAAACTACTAGAGTTAAAAAAAAAACAGAATGGCAATTTGACATGTAAGTAAATATACCTTACCGGATAGCCGAATTATGTATGAATAAGTGAAATTTTAAATTGAAAGCTGAAAAACGTAATAGCTCGAAATTTATATAAACTGTTTGTGTGGGGTTGAAAATAGACAAATTTTGCAGACACGCAAAGGAACCATATTAGATAGATAACCCAATGAATCTAAAAATTTCAAAATTTGTATGTTGGAACCGAAAAGGATTGGCTGGAGAGGGAATGAGTGGCTGGAGAGCGAATGAGTGGCTGGAGAGGGAATGAGTGTCTGGAGAGGGAATGAGTGGCTGGAGAGGGAATGAGTGGCTGGAGAGGGAATGAGTGGCTGGAGAGGGAATGAGAGGCTGGAGAGGGAGTGAGTGGCCGGAGAGGGAATGAGTGGCTGAAGAGGGAGTGAGAGGCTGGAAAGGGAGTGAGTAGCTGGAGAGGGAATGAGTGGCTGGAGAGGGAATGAGTGGCTGAAGAGGGAGTGAGTGGCTTGAAATCTCTCCAATGCTATTAAATTGATACTTAGAGAGAAAAGACAAAGACAATTTTTACAAGATAAGAAACTATATTTATTAACACTTTCATAATGACTAATCTGTAATAAAGGTTTTGGTAATCAAGTATTATTGAAACTAGCTAGCTGAATGTATTTTGGTGTCTTGGATGGGTGTATTGAGAATTTGTCCTCAGCAAATTGGTTTCACTTTCCCTCCACTCAAATGTGGGCTACCTTCCTTTAACTCATATTATATCGTCTATAACCCAATATATAAATAATTAAACATCTTATAGCTCGATGTGAATAAAGACTCTATAAATTAATTAAATTCCTTGTATATTTAACTCAAGAATCTTATCCAGTGAGACTAGATAATATTTATTACTAAAAACATCTCCATGACACATTCATTAAATCCTAAAATTCATATTCTGTATATTTAATATTTCAGATAAATACGCATGTAAATTGTCAAATTATTAATATTACTGTTTTTATCAATGAATTTGACTCTTAGTTTTATTAATTTTACTCATTTGTAACATAATTAATTTTTTGATAATTGTTTAAACGGGAATATTGGTTTGACTAATCTTGCTAATTATTAATTTGTTGATAAATGATAGGAAGATATTATTTAAACTATTTGTAGTTTTACTAGAAAGAATAATATTTGAAACATTTGTTTCACATCAAGTAATTAAAATTTTAATCTACTACTTTGACAAGGATATTCTCACAATAAAAACTACGGCAGAGACATTCAGCCAGGGAAATGATAGTTGAGATCTCTCATAAATAAATAATAACCATACTCACCCATGTCTCCTGGTCGATAAGTCTTCCGTGAGGGTCTAATAATGACATCGCGGACTGCTCCAACCAGTTGCAGAGCAGAGTTGCTCTGTACACTACAGTCATCACTACTGCAGTTCACAAGAGACTGCAGAATACAGGAGCCTGTAGCACTCACAGGGATTGGCAGAGGAATTATCCCGTGTCCTGAAGCAAAGAGACAAATTGAAGTCACTCTCCAGACTAAGACCAAAGGTTGTTGCTCACCAGAGACTGCAGAATGTAGGAACTTTGACTTTTAGTTTTGAAACATGTGACGAAAGCTTGCTAGCAAGAAAACTCTTAAGCCAAAACATTGTTAGTTTTGTAATGTCTCTAACGAGCTGGTTTGAGTCTATGTCACTAGCCACTGATTTTTCAATCCAACAACGGTGGAAATCTGATGACGTGTCAAATGATTGGGCCGATATGATACAAACACAAAAAATTTCAAGATATGAAAACTAAAGTAAGTACTATTATTGTACTGAGTGCACCTGGTAAAAAAAATAGTTTGTCAGTAATAGGGAACGATATTCCAATTGTCTGCAGCTAAGTCTACTGTACAATAATTAGCGTGGATTATAGAAGTTTCAACTTAATATCGTGTTTATTAATGAGTCACTTTAGCACTATTTTATATGGAATGCTTATGGCTTCAGAGGTCCCAAGATTGGTCCTCAATTACATTTTTAATTTTTTAATCAAAATATTTCAAAATTAAAATATTAAAAATATTAAAATATTTCAATTCAAATTTTGTATAAATAAAGTTTTATTACTTATTTAAAAATATTTTTAAAACAAAAAATATGAGATATCTCGGCCAAAAAGTCTTCACTACCCTAATATTAATAATTAGCTGGCTTAGTCCGTTTTTAAATGTGCAAATTATTAATGATATTAAACCTGACAAGTTTTTTTTAAAAAATAATCACCTACACACAAAATACCTAAGTTAATGTAGACTTACGATTTTCTATTTTTTATTTTAATTTGTTTTAAAATAAGAATATTGTGGTAGTCTACGTAGACTCAATCCACTACTATATTTTTTAATATTTAAAAATAAATCTTAATAAATTATTTATCTATTATTATGTGGTCTGTCTTACGACAGGTTCATTAACATTTGTCAGTGAACTTTTTTTTAAAGACAGCCAATGCGTCCTGTTCCTTGCCTCCTCCTTCATCTCCAAGAATTTTCTTCTTTCCATCAAGTCATCCAATATTTGAATCCTCCTTCTTCCTAAGCTCCTACTTCCCTCAACCTTTCCTTTTATGACGTCGTCCAGAAGACAGTTCCTCCTAGTCATGTGTCGAATACATTTTACTCTGTACTGAAGAATCACATCCAAAAATAGTTATCTTCTCACTCACTCTTCTTAGAACTCCTTAAATTGTCACTGTCCATCTATCTTATCATCTCGAGTCTTCTCCAGCACCCCATTTCAAATATCTCCAAGTAGTTTTTTTCCATCTTCCTAAGAATCCAAATTTCTGTCCCATACACCGCGATGCTCCATTTCATTAGTTTATTCCTCAGGTCCAAACTCAAATTGCTGGTCATAAGCAGCCTCTTATTGTTGAAAGCTTAATTGGCCAAGATGATCCTCGATCTAGTTTCCTTGATGCAGTCGGCTTACTTTGTCACCAGACTTCACAGCTACTTGAACTTCTCTGTTTCACAACTCTTGGTTTACAATTTTGACTCCAAGTGGCTCTTCATTTTTTAAAATCATCATCACTTTTGACTTTTTAGTGTTGATCTCCATGCCATATTTTCTCCATACCTCCACCAGTCCATAATTTCCTTTGAATCTTGTTTATTTTTGGCCGGCATTGCTAGATCATATATTTATTTTATCAATACAATTTATTAATTGAAAGATTAATTTTTTAGTCAAACACATTTTAGAATTAACTCAGAAATGTCAATATTTGAGCCCGCAAGCTCTTTAGACTAGGAGCCTATATCATAAAGCTATAAGTCTAAAATTTACAGGAGAATTCTCTTGTAACTTGTAAGAATTTAGAAAAATTGTGTATCATAAGGCTACGGGTATAAACTTGTAATTACAAGTTAAATTTGACAGTTTACAAGTCTTTTTTACAAGTAAGTTGTGAGTTTGGTATCATAAAGGTTCCTGTAGCCTACATTTACTTGTAAATCTAGAGTATTTTCTACAAGTCTCAACAACTTAATAGAATACCTTACCATCCAAAATTTAATTGGTATTTTTAGTTTTTTTACAAACATAATAAAATATATAATATTTAATACTTATTAATCACTTGTGTGAATATTTAAATATATGATGAACATTGTACTTACAGACTCTGCTGACGAATTAGACGAGGGGGCTTTTGAGGCTAGAAGATAGCATATTACTTTCTAAAATAGAATTAATATGCACTTAGTCACATTATTTGAATATAATCAATGATTCCGAATGAGTTTATTGAAAATAGGGGGATTAGTACAATACTTGAGTTATCTTTTGGAACATCCAACAGGTTTTATTTTCAATCCACTGTTTAGGAAACGTACCGTTCTATAAGTGATATGCATGGCTTATCTAAAAATTCTGTACACATATCGGCCAAAGCTTTTGTAAATGCTTGAACGTTGTCAATTTTTCCGACGTTGTGATTTGGCCAAAAAACGTTTAAAGCTTTGTTCAACTTTTCCATGCACTAGCACGAATGCCACCAGTATGTGGTTGTATTGATGGAAAATTAATACCTATTGATGCCCCACATGTGTATGAAGCTCATTATGTAGATCGCAATGGAGACCAATTAATTAATTAAATAGTTTTTTGTGTGTTTACCATAGTGCTTTTTTCCCCAATTTTGCCACAAATATCCCGAACATAGGAGCAATTCTTACTATTGGGTACTATATCCAAAGTTACCACAAATTCATATATTTCCATCCATAAATTTATTTTAGTGTCTTTAATGATTTTATCAGAAAATTAAACAAAGAGAACATCTTTATTTTATTTTATTTTTGTAATCACAGCTATTTTGCTAACTAATTGATCCTACCTATTCATTTTAAATGTATGTATTGTAAATGCAAACTGTGTTGATATTTATCTTGTAAAACTTGTAAATTGTAATAGTAAATTGTAGACTTGTAGCCTTATAACTTCTTGATCACGCAGACTCTACAATCAGGGAACAGCTGATTCACGGACAACTTGAGGTATAATAAATTGGCAAATGGGCTTTGGTCTTTCCAGAAGGGGTAGCAGCTGTTCCACCAGAAATGCGCAAAAATTGTGTACCAATTATCATGGACAATGATGGTATTGTTCTTGTTTTATCTTATTATGGCAAATAAGTATAGACAAATTACTATTTGATTTCTAAATCCACCACTAACAGCCATTTACAAAACGAAGTGTTAGGATTCACTACTAGCACCTTTTATCCATTCAGTTTAATCGGTCCCATTGAGTAAATAGTTAAAATCTTTTTACAGAAGGTTTGGCATGTAAAGCATCGATAGAAGGATGTTCTTCCTTCACTAATGCTTCACGAATGTCAGCTCATTTACTGTCATATTTCAAGCTTGAATGTAATTTCCATATACAGGTTAGTTATTGTACATGGAGCAATAGTAACAATTGTACTACATGGCTTTGCAGGTGCATTCCAATCTGCGTATGGGACATTTGTTTACTTATGATATGTCTAGCTTTCAGATGAGTTTTCAGCTACCTCCATCTGCTTATGATATAGGGCGAGACCATTAAAAGTGGTTTTCACCCCTCGTCTAGAGATTTGTGCAGCAGCTCTATTATTACAGCTGAGGAAGACAACCGAGCTCTCAACATTCCTCACACTTTCATGTGGACTGATTCAAGGATCCTTTCACCATCAGGGATTAGCAATAAAGTGGCTGAAATCGAATACACTTATAGTGTTCTAGATTGGAATCATGTTGCTGGAAATAAAAACTCAGCTGATGTTATATCTAGGAGAGTTAATGCAAGGATTTCGAAGCAACTGGATATATTCTATAAATACCCGAACCCGGGCCTCAATAAGTGACTAAACATTAACCAATTGGCGAAATACTAGAGCAGGGACAGATTGTCGTTATTCTACCATTATTAATACCAACAATTCATTCAATTATTTAAATACTTTTTTTCACACTCGCAGCGTGTAGTCACACACGGATTGTGATTATTCCTTAATATCAAATGTTTGAAAGAAGTGAGAAAGACATTATTTCTTTCAACTAAGGGGATCCTTATAGCACAATGTATCAGCGTCAGACTTGATCAACAACAGCAAGAACTAACTTAGGAATTCCATGATTTACAGAACTCACTTTTAAAAAAATTAAATCCTTAATCATTTAATATAAAATAACAATGTATTAAGGTTCGTTGAGGATTGCACGCATAATGTGCACCTTATAATCTAAAACATTCAATGATTTTATCAAGAAAACATCATCTAGCAAAACAAAAATTTTATTGTCAGTATCTACTCATGCTTAATGCAGGAACACTGTCGACGTTATTGTAACTCAGACATTGTCTTTTATTTCAAAGGATCCAAAAATAATGTCTCATTGGCTTCAATTTAAGGGCGCAACTATAAGAGCAACTCATGGAACAATTTCCTCTTGAGCGTAGATAGCCAGCTCATCCATTTCTCAACAGTGGTTCGCACTATAGAGGATGATTCCTATTCTTCAAGGATCGCTTAGAAGCAAGGTCAGGGTAAAGAGCTAAGTATATTTGTTCATTTTTCTCTCAACAATGGCTATACATTTAGAACTTGTGAGGGACTTATTAACTGAGGGTTTCTTTGCTGCATAATGCATGAGGGTTGCAAGAAGGGTAATATGAGCCAATTAATAAAGAAATAATGACACCAATACTAAGGGGGTGAGAAATAAATTGAGATAACTGTATCTTATGTTTCAGTCATTGCAATATATTGATGTTATCAATCAGTTTGCAAGCACAGCTGGGATCAGTTGTCATTTCATACCCTCTAGTTCACCACATTTAGCGGTTTATTGGAGCAAGTCAATATATCCACAAAATATCTCTTAAAGCTTGTAATAGGCCCCTAAAAGTTGAATTTTGAAGATATGTGTACACTTTTGTATCAAATTGAAGCATGTTTAAGTTCACGACTTATCCTATCTATGTCCAATCATTCAATTGATCCATTGATTCTAACTCCTGTACATTTCCTAATTGGAGAAATTCTCGCAGCCATTCCCGAACCAATCATAACTACTCTAATGTCACTAGTTTGACCATATGGCAAGTGATCCAACAATTATAACAACAGCTCTGGAGGTGGCTTTCAACGGTGTTTCTCTCTCAGATTCATCTACGCAGTAAGTGGCTAACATAGGCTCTCAATCTCCAACCTGTAACATTGGTTGGATGATCATGTGCCTCCTCTCAGCCATCGTGGAGAGTGTGCACTGTGCATCCAGGACCAGATGTACTTATTTAAATAGTCACTCTCAGAACAAGCGAATTGGAGTTGATTTGACTAGTGAGGAAAATATGTGTGCTTCGAGCGTAAGGCAATTAATTCTAATAAAAGCCATTTTTGTTATGTCATAATTCAATTGTCTACCGGAGACTTCATTGATTTTTATTAATTGTTTGGTTAACTAGTACAATTAAGACAGGCGGTATGTTCGTACAAGATTGTTTTCAAATTTTTACCACTTCTGCCGCTTGGTGGACTGAGCTCCTGACACCACAAACTTTGTTTCCACTGCCACAATCTAGGTAGAGTGAGTGGTAACAGATGACAATATCGGCGTGTGTTTTGTTGGGATCAAGTTTGTGAAACTGATTTTTATTGTTGTTGTTATTATGATCAGCTCAACAGAGAATTATGATATGTGTCTTTATCGTCCTTGTTTGACTGACTATAGGATTTTTAAATGGACCAAATAGGTTTTTTTTTAATCATTGGTCTTCCAAAATAACCAAATTTAGATACTCATTGAAAGCTCACAATACCCAAAAATTCCATTTAAAAAGAATGTCTGGCTCTAAGAGCTTTTTTATAAGGTAGTAACGTGTTAGGTGGTTAAGAATGTAAACCTCCAAGAGTAAAACTTTCTATCCTAAATTGAATGTGAAGCAAAATATTTAAGAGAGCAAACTTCGGTCGATACACGGAAGTGCAGTTCTATGTGACATGTAATAGCTGTTTATTTACTCTGTAAGCCCACCGGGGATTATTGATGAGGGTGGTAGAGAATAAGAGGGGAAAAGGTGAATAGAGAGAAATAGAAATAGCCTATAAGGAAAAAACAATAGTAATCAACTGGTATAAGGATGATATATAAAGGGTGAATAATAATAATAACAATAATAATAATATACATTACCGATCAGGTAATTTCATACTCTATAAGATTAAGTTTGTCTTGTTTCATTAAACTAAAGTAACTGAACCAAATTATTTTCAAAAGAAGTACGTTCATGTCGGAATAGCTCTCTAACTCTTAGAGGATTTATAATTATAGTATGATTTTGGTAGGAAGAACAGTAGAAGTTAGTTACTAAAGTTACTAAAACAATGTTAATATATTCATACATAAAGTCATGTCATCTACAGATGTTACATTTGATAGATATTATCAATACCTATCAAATAACACAAATAATATGATAAAATGTTATCAATGTTGGCCGCAAATAAATATGTTGTGATTTTCTCTACTGTTTTTACAACCAAAATCAAGGTATATATATACTATTGATAGAGCCCTTAAAGGATGATTCCTGAATCCTGACAATGCATCATAGTGTAGGATTTTTGATTTGTGTCCTACTACCTAAAATGGCTATAAACTTTTTTTACTACATTAATAGGATAGGAGTGTGTAAGGCAATAGTTAAAGGAAAAACACTTGTGATCTCCTTGGACGAAGTGTGGGAAATCATTTTTTAAGATGATTTATTAAAATTGATTATAATTATAACCCTAATCTTCTCATCATTGATAGACTAGACGAGATTGAAACCTTAGACCATGTGCCCATAAGTGCAAGTTTGCAAAGGATGAACATGTTTGATATTTACGTTTATTCGACATATTTCCAACAGAGTTCGTATCTCTCTAACCAATGGTAGCTTGGTATGGACGGTGATTCCACCAGCATCCATCTCTAGAATGTTGGTAAAGTACAACGTGGTAACTTATATACAGTTTCATTCAAGGTTCTACTTCCAGCCTGCGTGATATTATCTGATCAAATAATCGAATCGGCTATTGAGCTAAGCTAAAGATATAGAGCCATAAAGGTAACCAGAAGAGATAATCAGTTTATTAAAATAAAAAAATGAGTCCGGTTTTTATATAGTTATAAAAAAGATTTAACAATAAAACTATAACTATGTGGCTCCTGCCCTGAGTTACTTGAAATAATCGTTTAGCTGTTCTAATTTGATTTGATAATTTCGAGGTTCCAATACAGGTTGGGTGTACTAAGACGAAGTTTTATTGGCTGGTTTCATATTATCCTTATACGTATCTACTTTTCTAACCACTTGCCTACACGTTAAAACCCCATTAATTTATTTATATTATATAGGCTCAGAGGAATAATAAGACGTGCTATATACAATGAAAGTTGAACTGTAATGTAGTATGTGAGTGAGAGATAAATTGATAGATACAAAAAGAGAACGATACATACAGGAAAAGAGAAGTATTGACATTGGATTGAAATAAATACGAACTAAATTAGCCTGTTGGAATGGTAAGAGGAAAATGCAAATTTAATGGACCAAACATTTGTAAAGTGTTTAATCAAAGGCAGCTAAACACATATGGACGGACAAACAAAGTGTTTTATCGTGTTGGTTGAAGTGTTTTGGCAAACAATGTTAGCAGGACAACACGTTCTGCAATTCTCCCTCATGGTAAGTGTTTCCATCCCCTGGAAATTCAGACATGCACAATGAAGCAAATACACCCTTTCTTTTACAGGCAAACTAAAAACAATACCCATTTTTAGACACTTTATTAAATCTTCCTTAGAGTAAACATTGGTAATGATAATGTATGCTGTGTAAATTGTAGTGACTGTGGGTTTGTCTAGTGCTAGTAGAGATATTATAAATTTTACCTGTAAATGTGTCTCATACCTCTGACCAAATATAAACTAAAATACATAGCAAGCCGAGTTATGTAGAGATTAACCTATGGATGACTAATCAAATGGGAAACGAGTTGTTGAGAACATTTTACAGGTACCATCTAGGTGAACGCTTTTTACCACTGGAAAATCTCACATTATTCTACTGATAGATGCATACAAATAAATTGATATACATAGAGACATACAAATATAAAACCATATATATGGGATGACCAAAACCTATTTTTCAGAAATGTAGTTAAATAAGATGTACAATTTTGTAAAAATTTTAATATGGATCTTTTTCACTATAACAATGATATCACTGTATTTCCATAAAAATTACATAAACATGATTATTATTTACTAACTTATATAATATCTACAGTACATAATATATCATAGCTACACACTTTATTTTTTCAACTTATATTAAGTAGGTAGTCTTTATTAGTTTGCAGAAATAATTTTTTCTATTAAAAATAACTTCTAAAATTAAATCATGGTATAAAAAATGTAGACTTTATTAGTTTTTGCACTTAAATTATATTAGGTACTTTGGAAAAAATTAATGATTTGGGTTTGTTGGTGCCTTCTTCTCTGGACACAGCCAACAAAATCTTCAATTTCACTGATCGCATTAAAAACGTTGTCTTTTATATCTGGTTGAGGTTCAGTGAGTCCAAATCTCCATGATGAAATTTTTTTAAAGTAAGTCGATAAAGTGTTTGGCTGTATTCCATATTCTCTTGCGATAGGTACAAATTTCTTTTTCACCCCCTTTTCCACTTCTATAATCACTTAAACCTTCTTGGCTGAGGTTGAATTTGTGTAGGTTCCAAGCTTAGAAATCGTAAAAGCAACGCAATTTACACTTGTTATATGACATTGAGTGACTGTCACTTAGAGATAAAGGTGCCAGATTAGGACAAGCAATATAAACCTTACCCCTTCCATGCTGGACGTCACGTGATGACATTGCCCCACAGAAGCGATTAAAGCAGAGCCCCCTACTCTAGGAAAACCACTTTCAGCTGGTGCAAAATTTCCTGCTGTCTCCTTTATTATGAGTCAATAACTCTTAATTGTATTTGACATTCAGGGGTATAGTTGATATTGTTAAGTTAGGTTTGAAGTGATTAGAAACTCTAGAAAATTCGAATCAACCAATTTCAAACTAGCCAGATTCTAATATATATAAAGTCTGTTCACCGTAGGAATTGTTTTCTGAAAGGCCTTTTTCCTTACCAGAAAGCTTTTATATAGTAGGATATTGGTAGGAAAAAAGACCTTTCAGAGAGTAATTCCTACCGTGAATGGAGTAGTAGTATTTTGCTTTATATATATATATATATATATATATATAGCAAGATATTACTATATATATTATTACTACTAGTATTATTATATTATTATTATTCAATATATATAGTAGTATCTTGCTATATATATTAGAATCTGGCTAGTTTGAATCATTTTATCTAGGTAAATATTTGAAAAATTCAATAAGCTGACTAGACATTAAATTAAATTAAACCTTCTTAAAAAATAGTACTCCCCTGGGTGCTCTTGCAGAATATGAAGTTTTTTAAGAAGCCAATTACTATGTATTCAGTAAAATGATATGATGTAATATGACGCGTGACGCATGACCCTATACAAATTATATATATTAAACTCATATTTTAAGAATGTGTTTTGGTAAAGGATTTAAAATTAATTCCCATACCATTTTTAAACTTATCGGTAATTAAAAACTCACGATATTCTCAAAACAATTACGCACAACCAAACCAATTCGGTAGCTGTATGGTATTGGGCGGTAAGACGCGGTGCTAAAAAATATATTTAATAATAATAATTGGTCATATAGGTTAGCTTGGTATTCCATTTTAATACTACACTCAAAGCATATACATATACATATTGTATGAGTGTAAGAGTATATCTTTAAGCATGTATCTTAATTATTAGTATGTATTCATGTTTATTCACATGCCAATGCACATACATAGACGAATAGAAGTTATCGCGCATCTTAGCTCAAAGATTAAAAGCGATATATTCTCAATAGTGAGTCACGATACTTTGTAACACCTTTAGGTCAGGATACAGCCTATATTGTTGACAGTGTTTGTTAAAGGGCATCTTATTTGGTATCCTTCAAATATATTTGAATTTAAAATCAAATTAAATAATATAGTTGAGGATTTTTTTCATCATGCTACCAGTTTTACTTTATTTCAAATAGAAAATATATGAATTATATTTAAAAATTAAATTAAAGAAATTAAGAGATTTTGATTATTTTATTAAACAAGATGAATTTTGTCATATACATAAATAATTTTATTTATGCTGAACACAATAGTGAAAACTAACATCTTTAAAAAAATATACTATAATCAAGTTAAAATATTTTAAAAATGTATCTTTCTTCAAATGCTCTAAGAATTAATTGCACATCAATTTAAAAGAAAAAAGTGTAAACAAACCCTTATCGTGCAAAGGAGAAAGCTCCTTGACACTTTTATTCGTTTTTACAAAAAAGGAAGAAAGCAAAAAAAAAAAATTTTTTTTTTTCCTTTCTCGGCCTTCTGCCTTTTGTTCTCGAGATAAAACTAAGGGCAATTATTTTCACGTTTCACAGCCTCTGTTATAAACATTGTGACGTCATCGCCTTGTTATCCTCTAATGGTGTCCTTTGGCTGAGCTCTTGCAGCCTTGCAGGTGAAAACAAAGAAATTCTACAAACCACAAATTAATGAATGGCCTTTAGCAATTTATCAATAGATCTTATTGAAATATCTCCCAAACTCATTTTACGGTCTAAGTATATTTTAATATTAGTGAGGTAATTATTTATATCTTCTAACCAATCCATTAAAATTGATGTTGACACAAACAATAGTGTATCTTTAAAACTTAAAAATAAAAATCTGTCAATACTTATTATTATTGTTATTATTATCAGGTGTTCTGTCTTATGACAGGTACATCCTTTCTTTTTGTCAGTGAACTTAGACCGCCAGTGCGTCCTGTCCGCTTTCAGCTCGTATAATGTAATAATTACCGAAGGTATTTTGTGAAGGCGTATAATCAATCTGCTTATAGTTAATTAAACCATATATTTTACAAAGTGATGACAAAATTCCTAGTTGATACCAATTTACTAGCATAAAATAATACCCTAAAGTAAAATAATAGTTTCCAAGTTATGAATATTTTCCAATTATAAAATAATCTACGAATTCAATCCTTCTTCCAGGAAGGACCTCTGGTGTAATGAGCAGAACAGCCATCCAGTTGAAACCAGGAGTACACACTCATACTTAAGGGAATGTATTCTTAAAGGTCATAAAAGTCATTGTTAGAAAATTAAAGAAATTTGTCCACATACAAGTGAAATTATTAAATTTGTGTAGAAATTCAATTATTGTTCTTTATTCCTAGCCACACATTACATTGAAAATCATGTTAGAAATTTTCACGAATCGCTTAAGGATTATCATGTGACCAAACATGTATATACCTTTGATTAAGGATACATTTTCTCGTAAATGTGGCTTCATCTAACTATAATTATTCTTTCATAAATTGTGGATGATTATTAGTTTGGTGTAAAAACTAATAGCAAAATGCTCTCCTTCAAGGAAGATCTTACGGCAATAAAATGTTGAAGTCAGATGACATTCAGCCACTGAGAGTTTCTTTCAAATAACTGAGTGAAATTTCTAACTAAGAACTAGATATTCAGGTAGTTTTTGACGAATTTTTGTAAAAATGCTGCAATATGGTGGTTGTTATTTCATTTTGGCAGTGGTTCAAAACTATATCATTTTGGGGTGCCATATTCTATGACCCTCAGTAGTTGAAATGACAAAGTGAATAACTTATTTGCTGTAATCTTATGTTCGGAAATCACGTGGCATTTTCACGGTTAGTTGCGGGAGAATTTTCCTTGCAAAACCAGTATACAAATATAATATTGGTATATTGACTTTTCAAATACGAGGATGTAGGATTTTTATCTAATTGAATTGAGGCAACTAACGATTACTAGGTTGTAATGAAGTGTGCGCTTTTACCGTGGTTTTAAATCATCAAAACAAATATATTTAACTGTGAATAGCTCATAAAGTAGTAAACAAATAGTTTTTGTTAATATATTAACTCAAGTAACTGTAATGATGAACAAGCTAATAATGATTTTTCATATTTACAAGTTTATATAACGTTTTTAGTCAAATAATAATGTGGTTTTCGTTATTTTCACACGATTTCTTTGGTGGTTTCACATAAGAAATTCTCCTTGTGCCTAAGCAATTCAAAATCTCTTAACAAATGAAGAAACATCTCAATAGTAATACTTTAATGATGCACAATATTTTATAAGTTATTTTTGGATAGACATAATATTTACAGTGTTATTTCACTTTTTATTCACACATACGTGTTTTTATTAATTTTTTTCCTGATTGATCGATAAGGAATTGACAACGAGATTAATGCACACAGGAGTTTTTATTTTATCCCCTAATTTACTTTCTTACTCTGATGGAATACATACACTATGTATATATCTTATAAAGTTGTGCCACGCCAGGTAATCTTGCAGGGTAAACGAAGGGTACGGATGTTCAAATAATTATGTTTTTTGTAAGATAATTTGTTCAAAGATGTTTTCAAAAGATTATTCAGGGTGTGTCGGAAACTATTAAATGATTTATGCTGAGGAAAGTGATGGACAACGTGCTGAGGTTTGTCGGACGTCTGGTGGGGTTCACTTGCTTGACATTATCTTCAAAAAGTGAAAAAGTATAGTACGTTATTTGCTTTTATTTAGCTAATTATTATTTACTTTTCAATTAAAGTGTTAATTTTCAAGTCACTAATTGTCTCTTTGTTCCGGCCCCAACCTATATTTTATTTATATTTTGATAATATACTACTTTAATAATAATAATAATTTGTTTTAGCATTCCGTTTTACTATATTATAGGGTTATACGCCTTTAATATGGTTAATTAAAAAATAACATAATATATCAACTCATATAGCATAGGTATGTATTAGAATACAAATACTTAATTACTTTTGAAGCTAGCTAATTACGAGTGTAGTAAAAACATTCACACATATTTTACACCCACTAAACAGCTGACGTATTTAAGCTGATCAATATTACTGATTTAGTTAAGATTACATTGACGAAACAACTCGTCTTGGTAAATATTTTCAAAAGACAGACGTGGAAGATTTTAAAGGGTATCTATTAAATTATAATTTTAAACAAAATGGATTACTGACTCCCGCAAAGCTAAGGTAATTAAAACTCCTTTAAGTGACTCTTTTGAAATCCCGCCCGCAGCTTCTAATTAGGAAGTGAGGAGTACCAGCTACGCAGTGTTTTAATGAAACGTAGAGGCCTTTAGATTTATATATTTTCAACATAATTATATATCTTTAAGAAAATAATACAAGATTTATACACATTATTATTAACAGTATAGGCCATCTTCAATGTCGTGTTTATATTCATATATTATAATAAACATATGACCTAGGGGGTTTGGTATAGAAAGTGAATTAAAGAGAATTAGCAGAGGAGTATTTTGCGCCATCTCTTACTACCGATCCAACCTATTAATTATTATTTAACCCCAGTAAGTGTCTAAGGTTGAGGAAGGTATAATTTTGAAGATATTTACTAGAATTTAAATGTTGAGAAAGTGAGGAACAGTTTATAAAAATAAATCCAACTGCCCCTATTTGAGATTTGATGCCCTTGAAAACAAGATGTGATGGGATTGGTGTTAAAACCACGTACCCCCCGATGCGGCTTTGATAAATTTTAAATTAAAACTAAATATGATGTAATATTATAACTACTCTTATTTTGCATAAAAGAATATAAAAATTAAATTATGCTAACTATCCTTATGAAAATAAATAGATTAACGACTCGGAGGAATGAAATCTGAATCTATAATCGAGGATTGAGAATGGAAACGCATTTTGGTCGTAATCCTATGATATGTAGATGCTTAGTGTTTATTCCCTAAGATATATACAGGTTTTGATATTTTTAAGGATTCTATTCGAATACAATTTTTGCAGACAAGATTTTTAAGACCAGAGAGAATGGGTCATATTCTGTTATTGATTACAATATTTGAGGGAACTTCTTGCTTTGTGAAGGTCTACAACATTTTCTTTCTCTTGTACCGTGTTTGAATGTTTTGTTGGATGGTCAGATGTTATCATCATTTCACTGTCGTAGCTTCTTATCTGCTATTTCAAAAACTTTGGTAGACCAACAAGCATTTCATAACGTTATTAAAGCAATGCGATAAAGATAATAAGAACAGTAAAATATTATTTTATGCTTAGGATGACGAGTTTTCGCAGAGGTTGTAACAGAGTGTATTAATCAAGAAGGAGTGAAAGTGAAAAAGTTGAAGGATAAATGTTTTAGAGCGCAATATGAAAGATTGCTGGTCGAAAAATTAACTTCACAGGAGTATTGATAAAATGTCGAAATAAATGCTGATAATATAGAAAGTGCTTGGATCAGAATAAGAGAGGCAGCAAGTGTACGAAAGATAAGTGTGGACCAGTGGTTTTTGAAATATTAAAATTAAATGCATAGTGGAATGAAATGATGGAAAATCTGCGAGAGAAAAAAAGAAGTATATAAATGAATGATTACTCTTAAGAGTTAAACAGAACGTAAGATGTTGTGGAACATATACAAAGAAAGTAAGAAAATAAAACGTAAGTAGAGCTCAAATGAAATTAAAATAATAAGAATAAATAATCCAGAATGATTTTGAAGGAAATAAGAAGCTGTTCTGGAGGTGGGTAAAGAGATTGAAATAAGAAGTTCAAGGAAATACCTATGGCAGTCAGAATGAACGTGGTGAGATGATCTGTATAATAGAGCAATTGTTTGTCATAAACGTATATAAAGCAGCAGAACATATGGAAATAGCTAACGTGAATTAAATAATTAAAGAGGCCAAGGTGTTAAAAACTTTGAAAGTGTTAAATAATGGCAAAGCTGTGTGCGTTGATGGTATTACAATTGAAATGATTAAGTGTGGGTGCATTGTCCTACTTACCAGATTGTGTAAGTTAAATGTGTGTGATGACATCTCGAATGTTTTTAATGACTGGAAGAATGCTGTCATTCTTTCTTTGTACAAAAAAAAAGGCAGTATAAGGGAATTTAAGAAGTATAAAGCAATTAGTTTAATAATTATTTCAGGCAAATTTTTAGGAGAGACTTAATTGAGAGGGAGCGTGAAAAACCTGCGGAAAAGATTTGGGGTGTGCAATGTTGTTTCATGCTAGGTAGAGGTTGCACGGACCAGATATTTGCATTGCAACAAGTGGTTGAGAAATGTATTGTGGTAGGAAAGTTTGTGTGTTGCTCATTTGTTAAGCCTAAGAAAGCGTTTGATCGGATGAATAGGAATATATTCAGGAATGTTCCGAGAGAGTATGGTGTTGAAACATGGTTAGTAAATGCAACTATGGTTGTTTATAAGAAATAAATCTTAAGTTAGGATGGATGTAGCTTTGAGGGAATGGTTTGACATTGAACAGGATATTAGACAATGTTGTGCTATGAATACATTGTTGTTTAATGTATTCTTGGTTAAGTGCATAAGTGATGTTTGTGAGAACGTGGTGGGTGTACAAATGAACAATGTGAATGTTAAAGTGATGTAATATGCAGATGATGTCATAACAATGGCTGAAAATTAAAGTGAATTGCATATTACATTACATCGTTTTAATGTGGTGAGAGCCAAAATGGATCATTGTATGTGTCTCCAAAACTAAGGGGACATTTTTTTGATAAGAATGGAACAGGAAATGATTTTAAGCTTAGTGTAAATGGAAAACCTTTAGAACAATGAGTGATTTTGTGTATCTTGGCAAAATGATCTGTAAAAATGGAAGGATTATTGGTGAAATCGACAGAATTGGGAAAACATCTAGGAAAGCAATTGGATATAATTATTTTGTGAACTGTTCTAAAGAATGAAGTTGAATCGAAAGAGGCAAATATGGTGGTAGGTAAAAGTGTGTTGACGCCCAACATTATTTTATAAATGTGAAGTGTAGAATTTCAGGATAAACACAAGAGCAAGGTGAATGCGGTTGGAATGAGATATCTAAGAAATATATTTGGAGAAGTTCATATGGACAGATTCATTAGTGAATGTGTGCTGAGAGAGCGTGGTTTGAAAGGGAATCGAATAGGTCAATTTAAAAGAAACGTATTATGTTAGTTTGGGCATGTAGAGAGAATAAGTGGGTTTTGAGTGACGAATAAACATATGAAGGTAGAATATGTAGGTCAAAAGGTAAATTTGGTAGATGAATATGTCAAAAAAAGAAACACTAAAAATTTTAATAATAAAGAGCATGTATGACTCTGTTTATGGATGATTTTGAAGTGAAGGAAGTATGCAAGGTTAGGGAAGTGTGCAAAAAGTTAGTGAGAATGGATTTAGTAGGAAGTTTTTTTTTGCTATATGCATAGTTTCTCGTGTATTCTGTAAGGGAAAATAATTCTTAGTTATGTGTGTATTTTATAATACAACTTTTAATAATAATAATAATTGATTAGGTGAACGCATGTTATAAAAAGTCACTCTTACAATGGATTATGGTGCTGATGTCTGGGAGATCGTGGTTCGAATCTTGGTCAAGTTTACTGATGGTGGTTTTCCTAAATTATTTTCCAATTTCCCTCCACGCAAATGGTAGTACACTTGCTCTAAACTCAACTTTACTCGTCTTTGAATCACTTTAGCGATTATTTAATATTAATGTAACCTGAACAGGTACTAAGGCGAAGTGTAAAAATTGTATAGTAATAATAATAATAATAATATTAATAATAATAAAGATTATATATATTTTCAATAATATAACTATGATACTGTAACCATATATATATATATTATAGAGATAAATACATAAAATATATTCATAAACACACTGTTATATAAATGTACCATACAAAACCAAACAACTAGATCAGTCAACTCAAATTATATTAATTTATACTGTTCATAATAACCTAATAATAGACTTGACTGATTTCTTAAGCACATATTTTTTAATCTAGCCTTGAACATGGCTTTGAAGTACAACTTAAAACAGAAGATTAAAGTCCGTAATCCCTTATCAAATATATTATTTTTAACGAATATATTTTTTTTATTATTATGATATCAGTTTTTTACCTGGTTTTATGATTATGAACTTTTGATATTTTTTAAAATTCTATAGTTATACCTTAGATATGTTGGCTTAGTGTTATTATAGTCATAAAAGACTGAACGTATCGCATTAAATTTAGTCGTTGTTATTACATCCACTCTAACTAGCTGACTCACCATAGTATTAATGCTAGTACATCCACAACAGTTTAAAACTATCCACATTGCCCTGTTCAACAGTTTTTGAATTCTTGTTATGTCAGTAGTTGAACACATATATTAATGAACCACAATAATTAAAATGAGGCAAAACAATAGTATTGTATGTATTTCTTCTGTCCAACTGATAATGCCACACAATTTCTTGCCATAAAACAATCCATATTTGCAATTTTTTTTCCCTAGGAATTTATTAGACAATCTAAATCTATCTTTCTATCAATAACTATACCTAAATAATTTAAATCTGTCAGATATTCAGATCAGTTCACCAAATATACTCAACTGTTTTTTTTAGATATAAATGTAAAGTAATTTATTTCTGTTGCAAGCACCATGAGCTTTGTTTTTGAGGTATTGAGTTAATTTGTAAGAACTCATCCATTTATTTACAGCTCTTATTCATTACATCTATAAAAAGGTTTTATTATAATCAGATAAATAATTGAATGTCCCATCGTCAAATAAATGATGCTAAACCTCTCCAAAATTGTGGGTGGATAATTAAAAGCAAAGTTTAGGAAGAGATGACTTAAAATCATACTTTTTATACAATTGATCGTAAGTATTCGGTGCTCGTTAAAGAGGAAAAGATTATCTACTTTATTTTCCTCTCTTCCTTCCGAAGGTAGGTCGTGGTGGCTTCTTCTTAGAAGAAAAATAACATTTTTGATAGCTTAGTAAGATAAATCCAAATTACGTTAAAATATTTTGTTGTGATTATCACAACAACAGCTTTGTTTGATGTAGGAACGGTGGATCTAAGTTGTAACATTTTACTTTATTTTTTAAAGTAGACATTTTTTGTAAAGCGTAGTTTAATATTTTTAAACTTTAAGCTTAACATATAAACTTTTTAACTGGTCATAAACCTGTTGAAAGCTTTCACCTGTATCTTGGTGAAAAGCATATTAAGAATATCAAACCGCTTCTTAATAATTTGTGATTTCTAAACGTCTTTGACCCATCTCATTGTTCTACTACACAACACTTTCAACAAAAAAACAAAAGTGAAGCGAAAAGATTTCCCTGTGGCACACCAACCTCATTTGCAATCTTTGATTAAATACAATAAACATATTTTCTGACTTGAATTCCTCCTGCCATAATTATAGTACTTCAACCAAATCAATACATCCCCTGTGAATCCATATTTTCATAGTCTTTTGACAAGAATGTGCCAGTTAAAGAATAACCCCATACATAGAAATGTTATTTTGTATTCTCAGCACTTATCTCATATAAACTTGATTTTTTGATTTAAGTGAAAATAAATCATTTTTAAATGTGTTAATATTTATAGTATGGAGAAATAATAATTTCTCTTTATTATTTGCTTTGAAATTATTGATATCATTTAACTTACCATTTAGAAGATGAATTTACTCAGCGATTTCGTTTATACTGGTAATATATTATTTATTAAAAGTATTTGCTATATCAGATTGTTATTCATTGTTTCATTTACCAAAGAAAAATTTAACTTAAAACTATATTTTTTAAATAACTATTTCTTTTAAGAGTTTGCAGCATTTTGTGAGAATGATAATTGCACTCATCAATCATTTTTATACAAATTTGTGTTTTCTTTTGTAACAATGGAGGTAAGCTAGCTATATTTCTTTTAATTTCATACTTTACCCATTCCCTTAAATCGGCAGTGTACAATAATGTACAATGTATTTTAATTGATAGTAAGTTTATATCTTCTTGTTTATTAATTTATCATCTCACTAAAAATTATTCCATATGAAACCGTAAGATTTCACAAAATTCCAATAGTATGACGTAAAATCAATCATCTTTAATACAAGTAAAACTTGAAGATGGTGAAAATCACCGGAATATTTCCTCGTTATAAAATAAAAACTAAAACTTATATAAAATAACGAGAAGGTAATAAAATTAATAAAGAAGAAAATATAACCTTGCTATCAATAATTATTACTCCTTGCCAAATAAATATGAACATTATTATAAATTTATTTTAAGTTTATTTTATTCAAATCATTATGCACATTTTTTATCATATCTTTTGTATCTATTGTTTACCTTTACAGGGCATGTCACATTAAGACTATATACAATGATTTAGTAAAAACTATCAAAAAGAATCAAAAATAACACTTTAATTATCATCATATGTATTTACAGTATAAGTGATTATATTTAAACTATTCTATGCGTGTTAAAGAGAACATATTTACAGTAATATTAACTTTATTATAACGATAGTCACATTCCATTTCATGGGTGTTTTCATTTTTGTTTAAGTATTGTGGCTTATAACAACGATTCTAATTATATCTCGTGCTAAGACTAAATAAAAGTTCTGAACTATATTATATTTTTTAATTTGGTTGTACAATAATATAGACCTCAAACTTATGCTGGTATATTAATATAGCTATTTAAAGTGAGATTGTGGGGAATGCGTATGAAGGTCTAGGTTTTGTCATATTTTTGACAAAATAAAAATAATATTACATATTTGATACTTTGATTACTAGGTACCTTCTTACTATTTCTAGGAAAGGAAAATATTTTTTATAAAAAATCTTATTTGAAGTATTGATGGTTATTGACGTTTCATGCATGACTTTGAACCATAAAAAAGTGGTTTTTGCAATATTGTCTGTATATTCATAGGCGTAGAGCCAATCCGGCTAGGTTTTTTTTAAAGGTATAACATATATGTAAAATTTAGGATAGATTACTTAACAATAAAAGATAAAAATAATTTTGCTGGAAATTTTCGATACAAAATAGGATCATAATTCATAGTTATAAATAAGTGTAGCACTAACAACAAAATGACATATTTCATTTTTCTGTTAAAGTAGCTTGGACAACACCTAAAATAAGAGGATATCCCAAATTTGAAATATTTTTTTAACCTACATACGTAACTCTTTGGGATATCCGATTTAAGACTTAACTTTTGGTAGGACTGTTAAAAAGAACTTTTACTAAAATAATGTTTTTAAAACAAAAAGTTTCTGCTTTATGAGAAAAATTTATTTTAAAATGAAGGTCTAAGAATCGGGAAGCTGAAAAATTACAGAAATAAAACACCCCATAAAATCAAAAATATCTTTAAATTTGAAATTCCATAATTGGAGGTGAGAAATGGGGTGGTTTCTGTAAATATTCAAGACTAGCATATATAACTGTGGCACCTAACTTAATCTGCTGACAATATAAATTGACAAGTTTGGTGAGCCACGTTGCTCATTTTAACTTTATCCTTTATTAAATATATTTCTACTACAGAATATTTACATTAATTTTATGATCTTGGGGGAAATGTGATGCGTTTTTTTACACATTATGTTAATAAATTTTTTTTTTTCGTTTCACATTTGTTATGATTGATCTTAGGCAGAGATGGCGTTGTCTATGGAATGCATTCTTTTGTTCACTTAGTTTTTTGATAGATACATGTTCTGGATTTTACTTAAACTACTTAATTTAATTTATTGAGCTTAAACAAATACCAATTTGACCAAATATTTTTATTTTTATATGTCTATATACTGTATTTTGCACGACGTCATAGAAGGAAAGGTTGAGGAAAAGAGTTGCTTAGAAATAAGAAAGGATTAAAATACTAAATGACTTGAAGGAAATAAGAAAATTCTGGGAGCTGAACGAGGAGGGAGAGGACAGGGTGCATTGTCGGTCTAAGTTCATTGACTAAGGTAATGGACCTGTCGTGAGACAGAACAACTAATAATAAAAATAGTAATAATAATAATCATTTCATCTACTTATCATATCTATAAATTGTGTAAGTTTAAAAAAATGTTAACTGTCAATGTTTTCAGATAGCTTATTTTATGGATGTTGCTTTAAGTAAAGAATTTTTAAATAAATATTTATGGGCTAGTAATAATCACTAATAAATTCTCCAAAACATACTAATAAATGCAGAAAATTTTAATAACATTAGTAATAATCATTTATAAACTAAGACATTGTGAGTTTTAAAATGCAAAAAAGTAAATGAATGAAATAGTGTTAATATTGGTAACAGAAGACCTAAAACTATTACCTTGCAACATTTTTTAAATCAAATATACGTTAATGATATAATCTAATTTTGTGTTTTATTGAGCCATATAATTCATTTAATTTGCAATGTTTCTTAATTTATTATTTTCATGTTAATGAGAGAGATAATATTATATATTATTTAATATTTGAAACCACAAACGAATAATCCTCTTGTATGTGCAGAATTTCACAAATATACATATACCAACATAAAAATATATTATTTATTATTATTATTACTCATACCATGTTTGTATTGAATAAATGATTGAGAGAGAAAGAGACAGAGTGATAAGTATCTTCATAGACAGCATTGAACAAACACTTTTTTTTTAATATATGGCACGTATCTATTTAACACAACTTCGTCCAAATCTTAGTAAATACACACTTATATACACCTACGTATTTGTATGAACCATACGTAATCGATAAAATACATATAGTGGAAGATTATTCCCTCCTTATAAAAATAGTGCTACCTTTTGGACAAGTATTTTGACAGATATCAGTGAAAACGATAGAGAGGTATTAATTACTAGCACCTCACTTTACTGCCTGTTAAGGCTATAAGCATAATTACTAATTATACTAATGAACTAGGGATGACCCGCCTCGGTGGCGTAGTTGGCTAACGCGCTAGTCGTGTTGAGCTCGACCGCCGAGGAAGGGGAGATCTAGGTTCTAATCTCGGTCGGGTGAAGTGGGGGTGGTTTTTCCTAAAATGGTTTTCCACTCTCCCTCCACGCAAATGCGGGTTCACTTCCTCTATATTCAACCTTCCCAATTCAATTCAACCTTCCCAATTCCTAATCCATTAGCGTAATTAGTACTTAAGCATATAACCCGAACGGGTAGTAAGACGTGGTGCTAAATATTATTATTATTAACTAGAGATGAGTAAGTTGAACCTAAAGGAAGTGTACCCACATTTGCGTAAAGGGAGAACGATAAACCGTCTATGAATACAACCCTTAGAACACCCGACCAGGATTTGAACCCTGTCAGTCTAGACTAAAATGATAGTGATGCCTTAAACCGTGCGGCCACCGAAGCAGGTAAGAAGGTCTTGCACATGTTCAAGAATTTAGTCATTCCTTTTGTGTGCAAGCAAAATATTCTACTGTGTTCCGCATTAAGACGACAAACCAATGAAATGTGTGGAAAGTGTAAAATAATTCCTTCATCATAAAATGGTTTGCACACTCAACTTTATGAATTCAAATTTATTTTGTGAAATGGGTTGAATCTTAACGTGATTCACTCTACACATTAACATACGAGCCGCTGTTGTAATAAATAGAAGAGGGATTAAAATTATCAATTCACCATGCGAGAGCTTTTTATTTATGTTGAGTAAACTTCCCTTCTTCCACTGACAAGTATAAACACTCATCGACTATTTGTGGCAGGACAGAATTGAATTTAAAAATTAACTTTTTCTTCTTTCGTAATATAGATAGACACGCCCCCATGGATTTTTTAATCTATGCCCTAGCAGGAATATCACTACTGGCTATTTTAGTAGATAAGTTAAGTAACTTAGCTTAAGTTTTAAACGATTAAAAAAAATTATGAAATAATACTTCAAGATAAGAAAAAACATTTTTTTTGAATATGTTAAAATCTAATTATTTAAACATTTATGGTTTTTGATATAATGTTATATCAATAAAACTCGTCTAGTAAAACTTAAATAACTTAATATGGAGGATCTTAGTGTGAATGGCCGTGACGTCACAGATATGTATCTTCCTTAAAATAACACCACTCTACTATTATTTTGGTTGTTCGTGTTCTTATTACAGCCTTGTTTGTTTGGTTTAACCTACGATTTGTAATTAGACGCACTCTTGTATATATACAGTACAAATTGGTTTTTTATAAAAAATAATTTAGTAAAAATAAATATTACAGTCAGTTTAATCAGACTAGGAAGTAATTCGACTCGAGTACAAATTTCTTATTTTATGTATCTTCATTCATTAAACTAATGCTAACAGTTGTGGTATCATTTTATTATTGGTATACTTTTGAATACAAACTTTATATAATAATAATAATAATAATAATAATAATAATAATAATAATAATAATAATAATAATAATATTTAGCACCGCGTCTTAATACCCGTTCGGTTTATACGCTTAAGCACTAATTACGCTAATGGATTAGGAATTGGGAGGGTTGAATTTAGAGGAAGTGAACCCGCATTTGCGTGGAGGGAGAGTGGAAAACCATTTAGGAAAAACCACCCCCAGTTCACCCTACCGAGATTCGAACCTCGATCTCCCCGTCCTCGGCGGTCGAGCTCAACACGACTAGCGCGTTAGCCAACTACGCCATCGAGGCGGGTTTTATATAATAATACTTTATGAATTATGCTATCCTAATAATAACACTTACTGGCCAAACAAAATGTGCTACCAGCCTACCAATAAGACGTAATAACTAATTGAGTGAGGGTGCAGATGTTAAGCTCAGAAACAGAAAACTCTCAATTAAAGAAAAATACGACCAGAACAAGTTGTGGCGTTTTAGAAAAAGCCACAACAAGAAATTTTGCTTTCTGGTTGATTTTAAAAAACCACGAAGCATTTTACATTTTACAAATTATATAATTATAATACATAGCTAAATTCGTGTCGTTTCTGTGAAAATAGCACAGTGCGTCAACGTGATCTCAGAAAAATCACTAACCTAACCTAACCTAGCATAGCCTAACATAACCTAATTCAACCTTACCTAATCTAGCCTAACCTAATTATACTTAACTTAATCTTGCCTAACCTAAGCTAAATTAATCTCTGAGTGTAATTCTTACTAATCTTACAAAGATAAATGAACTTTGTCATTGGTCTCAAATAAACTTGAACTACATGTATTTTTGATCAATAGATTAATAAATTTAAAAGAGTTAATTTATGGCTATATTTTCTGAAAATTGGCTAAAACTCATCTGACATCATGTCGTGGTGATAAAAATAAAGAACCACGACGCGTTGTGGTGTTTTCAAAATACCAGAATGCATTGTGGCCATTTTATTTAACCGCCACAAAACAAATTTCTCTTTATATCATTTTTCAAAATGCCAGAATACGCTGTGGCTCTTTAAAAGCAACCAGGACGTGAAGTTTCTTGTTTTGACTGTTTCTATAACACCATGACGGACCCTAGAAGATTTTGTTTTAGCTCACTGGGCGTTTTCAGATTTTAAGCTCAGCATAGACAATTTAAATATGGGAGTAAATTCTAAAGTATTGGAAATAATTCCTTGAAACTGAAATAAATATATATTTTATGGTTTAAAAGAGAATATTAAACTAGCTTATTTAATATATTTCACGTCCTCCTATAAAATATAAATTATAATATTTACTATTTGCTTTTTGTTTTAGAATTAATGAAAATTAATAATAATACTCCAATTAATGAGATTTATGAACCAAGTAGTAGAATTAAATCTTTAAGCTACTAAAGCTTAAAGATTAGTCTTTATTTAAATAGTTATTATTTTATTAATGATGTTGTTATGTACATTTTCTTGTTCTAGTTTACTTTCTTTTTATTTGTTCTTTGATAAGTGGCGTTTTCTAATTTTCATCTTTGCCAACTGCGTTTAGTTGTGTTTTCTTGTTTAGTACCAAAACACTATTATATTATATAAGAAAAGGAGGCCAGCCCCACAATTTCAAACAACCTAAAACACACAAATATATCTTTTTTTATTTAGTGAAGTTTAAGGACTGGGATTTAAAGGAGAACTGGTAGGGCATGTTAATATATTGCAGTAAAAAAACATTTAATATAATTAGAAATAAATAGAGATTTTATTATTATTTGTTTGCCTATTTTTAAAAACATCAGGTTTACTTAATTATAGTAAACTAGAACAAATTTAGATGTTATCAGCACTTACATCTTCTAAAATAAGAGGAAGGTCCTAGTGAAAGATCGGTGCTCGCAATTTGTTCATACAGTCAAAATTCATAACTGATTTAATGTCTCAATTTATGAGCTAAAAATGCATTTAAATATAATAAAGAGTTCATATAACTTTGCTACTTAGTTTTAGTAAAATTACTTATTAATGTAATTTTATGAAGCTTTTAATGACTTAGATTACTAAACGTTGTTTGGATATGATCTTTATAAAACACAAACTAAATATCAAATATGAGTTAGGGGGGATTTAAACTGACATTAACTCCATCTTGCACAGAAGTCATGCCCACATTTCTCAGGAGAAATAGTATAAATTGATTCAGTTGTGACGCCGGCACCTGTCAGGAAATATAGACACAGATCTACATAGAGAGCTTGAAGAAGAGAGATACAGGAATAAGCAGAGGAAATTATACCGAGAGCAAAGAGAAGGAAGAAATCAGAGCGGCGTTCAGATCTCAATAGTTGAAAGAGCTTCTACAAGATAAACTATGTAACTCTTTTTTCCTGAACAAGGGATACACTTTGATATATCACTATAGAACATTAAATGTTATTGATAATATTGTTAGAATGTCAATGAACTACAAGGAATCTTTATTTTGTTAATCATTTTAAAAACTAACGCAGAACTTAACTAAGTAATAAGGTTCTTTAGGTGGATTTGGTAATGTTAAAACTAATTTTGTTTATTAAGCCAAAATAAAAAATTAATAAAAAAATATTTTATTTGAAATATTTTATATCTAGTTAGTAGTAGATTTATCTCATACTAACAATTAAATAGGATTCGATATTATGACGTATCGTATTAACCCTTCAAAACAAAAAAAAACTATAATTTTAATTTGTTTCTGAATAAGATAAATTTATAAGTAACTATTATTTTTGTGTTATTTTTAATAATCCACAAAAACTTTCTAAAACGATTAATTAAGCTAAAATTAATTTAAATATATAAAAGAAGGAGCAATAACATTTCAAGGAAACAAAAAATTGTTTATTTATCTACGTTACCTGATGTCAAATGACATGATTTAATCACACTGTTTTATTTTACAGGCCACATATGTTTTATTTAAAATCTAATTTTAGAAAGCTATTTTAGTTTATTTTAGGATATCTACACTTTTACAACATGTTAATTATATAATTTATTGCTGTATCAATAAATATTTCTAAAAAATATATAGTCATTGGATTATTTTGTCGCCCATAATTGTTTTTGCTATAATTATATTGTTTGCAAATATATGCTTTTGAACACTTCTGTTTTATCTTAAAAAAAAGTTATTTCTTTTTTATTGGAATCCTCTGACATTTTTAGAAGTATTAAAACCTGCTTCATTGTTGCATGGTCAATTATGTCACTCTTGCAAATGACTAAACTGATGATTACAAGAGGATCGGGGTTCAAATCCCGGTCGTGCGTAATGAAGGTGGTTTTCCTAAATGTTTTTCCACTCCTCCACGTAAATGCTGATTACTTTCCTCTAAATTAGTGCTTACTCATCCCTAACACATTTACGTAAATAGTACATATGCATATAACCTTAACAGATATTAAGACGTGGTGCTAAATACTGTATTGTAAACAGATTTCACTACAACAATAGATTACATATTGTGTATATATCTTTGATTTAATTATTTTTGCAAAATGTCAAATAACTTTTAAACTTATTAATAACTAGATACCTTCTAAATACCTTGCATAAGTTATCTGTGTACATTTTGGAATGTCATGAAATGCATTTTGAAGCACTCGCGGTGTATTCTCATGATTGGCTCAATATACACTTTGATAGCCAATGAAACGGGTCTGTTACTTATTATTATGATTATTGTTGGACGCCGGACTATATTTATTGTGCTTGGGAAACAGGTAGTTTACCGTTTGAGGGCTGTGGTTAGAATTGTAGTTAAGACTACAAGCAAAATGAGAGTTGTTATAGTAAAATAAACAAATAACTACACATATCTGTCAATTTTCATTGCATATCAATTTATTGCTTTTAATATTGTTAAACGTATATTATTAGGGCTTCATTTACATGTCGAGCATTATATCTTAACGATTTGACCCTATTTAGAAATAGTCTATCGTTGCTTTCCCTTGTATACGTGGTTTTAGTTAATGCTTCGATTTTAAGACTCATAAATATAATAAATTTTGTTCTTTTAGTCTTTTAAGTGAAATATTTTTGTGATATTAAAAAACTATCTAAGTTTATAAATTCACGCCGATATTTAGTACCCAACCATCAGTTAAAATTGTATTCATTCATTGAATTGTGTCTTTAATTTTAAGAAAATCTGTAGAACATTGCTTCATTTATACACAAATGAATTCCTCAATTTGATGTAACTTTTTATGGAACTCAAAAAAATTCTTCTTTTTGAACTATACATCCCATAGAGTCAAAGATCTAGTCCATTATAGGTCCTATATTTCACTTTTAATTGATACAAATATGTGATTATCATCCCTTTATATGGAACAATAATTATGAAACTGTGCTATATATTAACTTTACCGTTATAACATTTTAGAAAATATTCTAATTTGATATTTTATAAGGAGTGAATACTATAATAATATTAAGGCTTAGATATTATTGTAATTTAATAAATGCAAGTGTGAATTAAATTGGTTAGGTAACCTTTAAAATATTGTATATAAATACATTATAATTTTCCCTTATAAGTTGTCATAATTTGGTAATATCTGTTTATATTAGTAGCGTTGTTGTAATATGAGTCAAATACATACAAAAATAACACTACGACATAACAATTAAGAACTGACAAGCATTCACAGTGGAATTCAGAGTCAAAACATCTAAACAATAGAAACAGTTTAAAAAGTTATAATAGAAGACAATTAAAAAAAACCAAGTTTAAATAGATTACACCGTATAGAAGAGTTAGTGACCAAGTAATTTACATACAATTTTGTTTTGAGTTTTTTTTAATATTATCTAAGTCTTATCCGTGTTTTTTTTATCCCTGTACTCCTTCCAGTTTTCCGGTGTGAGCTGGAGTTTACCGGAACTTCACTAACCCGACATGTTTCGGTACTGTGAATGGTGTACCATACTCATGGAAATCGTTATGTGCAGAAACACGACTTCTTGAAACGACCTATAGATGTTGACTCAACTGCTACTAGCTAGAACAAAGATGTATTTAAAGTCGATTTTATGAATACTATAAGATTCACTTGGATAATACACGATCGGGTTGACGTTGCTTACAGAAAATCGTTACATATACTATATTAAATTTACCTGAATACTATTTTCTTAAACTTTATTGGCTTATAAATTGTACTCTAATTTAGACACGTGATTTTATGAATTCGTCAGGTTAAAGATCTGTAAAATATGTATTTTGGGTAAAGGTTTGTGTTCATTTAAACATTATAGATTTGTTTGTAGTTCTCTTAATTTCTATATCTATTATTGATATGATCAGCGTCACATCGTGAAGTGTTGTCAAGCTCGATAGAACACATCAATCAGTAGTTGTGACATTATTTTCTCTCACCCTCAGTCCATATCCAACATTAAGAGGTTCTACTTCACATACCTCACATCGGGATATTGATATCTGGACAGTGATGGTCAATGGCTAGTGAAGATGATTAATCAAAAAAAGTATTTGGATAAACTCTACTTTCACTGGCAACTTCTAACAGTACGCCATTGAATAATAAAATGTAGTTTTTCTCAAATGATTACATAGAGCCAGTCAATGGTGGCTCGAATTGATATTAAAGTGCAGAAATAGGGTTCATGTGGCGAGTTTCTCCAACTAATCTGGATAACAGTGATGTTATTTTCTACTTCTGATGCATCTTGAAGCTATTTACAGGGTGTTTTATTGCAAAATATAAACAGTGGTAAAGGATGTGTTTTAAAAATAATGATAAACCTTTTCTAAAGATAATGTCTTTAATAAGAAACTAAACAATAATAAATTACTTTCGTAATATAGCTTTAGTTAAAGAAGTGACTTGGATAACTCCACTAAAAAGCAATAACTGGAACAAGTGAACGAGATACTGGATGAGGCTGCTTTTGATATAATGAAGATTACAGCATCAGAATTTCACAAGATAATGTTCATGTTGCTCTAACTAATTGTAGCTGTTAAGTTTCTCACAATGTCTCTTGAAGTTGGTATGCTTTTTAAAGAATCAATTATATAGTTAGTTTAAATAGTTTTATAAATAGATTATAATAAACTAGCTTTATATTGATATGTTACAATTGTAAACCAAGACTAATTCTAAGTAAAGTAATGATAAATATGGTTTATTATTCGGTAAAGTAAAATATTTTAAAACCAATGTGTATGTGAGAGTTGCAAAATTATTTTGTAAGACCGTAACCATTTTATGTGATTGAGGACCACATAATTTTGATTATGTACTGTAAAATTTTGTTTTTATAAGAGCTTAATTTCATATTATTTACTAAGAGAATCAACTTTAGTAATTATTTTTATTATTGAAAAGGATGAAACATAACTAACATGGGTATTATACATTATTTGATTTTAATGACTCAAAACTAGTTCTAGAGTAGTTCATTTAATGAGAAAATAAAAGCTTTGATGTGCGTTAGCAATACCGGTGAAGTTTACCATTGTCTCCATGGGTACAATTCTAATTACTGCTCCAAGTGCTCATCAGTCATCACAAAGCTTTGCATTGATCTATTCGCTCTAATCAGACAAAATGCTTGTTCAAGTAGGCCCCACACACGTTCACCCATACACACTAACATTATTTGAACGCGAAACCTTAAATTGGGAAATGTACGGTACAGCAATAATTATCAAGGAAGGCATACACAAGTTGAAAAACGGAGATACGTTAAATTTATCTCCAAATTTTGTATCACTTTGCAGGTTTATAAGCTCAATTGTTTGTATAATCTTTAGCTTTCATGAGACATGATAAAACACACTTTAATTTAAATCATATTTAAATCTTGAATCTGAAGATAACTTATGTGTTAAAATATTTTTAACAATTTGTTAATGTACATACATACGTACATACATACATACATACATACAAACATACATACATATATACATACGTACGTACGTACATACGTACATACATACATACGTACATACGTACATACGTACATACATACATACATACATACATACATACATAAATACATACATAAATACATACATAAATACATACATAAATACATACATACATACATACATACATACATACATACATAACATACATACACACATACACACATACACACATACACACATACACACATACTTAGCCATGGTCTTACATGATCTACGCCTTCCTTTTATTCTTAACACTACATTTCAAAATGGGTTGAATTTTCTTTTTCTTTATGATGTGGTAAATGTAATAATTTGTTCATTCATGATTCAACCGCCATTCAAAAAATATGATTTTCCTTTCAATTTTAAGTTATGTTCGTTCACATAAGTAATTATATTTATCACCATGGTTGGGTAGTAAGATGCGTGGGAAATAAATAACCAAACTAAAAAAACTCATTTGGGAAAAATCTTAAATGTGGTTTCATTAAGTACAAATTAATTCCTGCTTTTATCTTTCATTAACTTAGATAGTACATTCCGCTTAGGCTGAGCTATAACAGAATTACATTTATTGAAATTTGTTTCTTTGATTTCTCTTGTTTTATTTTTCAAATTAATCAATATTTTGACTTCAGTTTATAATATTGATGATACACAATTCCTCTAATTTGAGTTACTCTTTGTTGACTAAAGATTAAATCAATGATATAAATAAAACTGTTCATTATTAACTAGATTAAATGTGCCACAAACCCTGCTTTTTATAATATTTTTATTTATTGCTAGATTTTGATTGTTTCTCTCCAAATAAACATTTAGTTATATTTGTGCAATCAACCTCTCATTAACTTCCCTTCCCCCCTCACCACATCCTTCTAGGTTCAATAATGAGAGATAGCCCCCTCGTTGGTTTGTATCTGTCACGTAAGACACGGATTTGAGATATAAGCTAGATTCTTTACGTTTATTCTTTGCTATTCTATCTCTTATTAATGGATTTTTAAATGTTTTATAAACAATTATTATTATGTAAGTAGGATTGAATCACAAAGAAAGAATAACCAGGTGAACCCCTGAGCTATAATCACTCTTAATGATATCAGGTATAACCTTAAGGTAGGACACAAATATTCGTCGTCGTTAAGTTGTAATACATTATGTAGTTTTTGTATTTGCGTCAATATTAAATTTATTTTGCGTGATATTTTATCCAAATATATTGTTTTGCACCGCAACTCCAAAAACGGTACAACACATTTTATTTGGCAGGAGAGGGGCAAGTTGAGAGTAGAACCTCTTTTTTAAAACTTTTAATTTATAAGCTTTGTTTTGCAACTGAATATTTGCCTGCTTCAGTGGTGTAATAGTTTAAGGTGTCACTCTCAATGCTAGACTGGCCTGCCTTTAGTGTCTTACCTAGCCACAAGTCAAGAAATAGTACGGAATAATTACGACAGTATGGGAATTGTTTACATACGTACACAAATTGCCCCATTTCACTTGGACTCAGTTAACTTAAGTACCTGATCCACCCCCACCAGACATAACCAGCTGGCTGTGCGCACACCAGCGAACTGAGCGGCGCACCTGATGTTCAAGAGTCGACCTTTAGTGGGCGTGCCGAAGGCTAGTGTTCTTGGGAAGACCGAGCAAGGACTGGAAAGTTCGACTTCGAAACTAAAATGTCCAGAACACCATGGAATATAACTGCTCATCACGGCGCATGTGGATCGTCATTTGATTCCCCTCCCACACTAAACCCCTTCCCTTCCTCGTTCTATTCTCCCTACCACCCCCTCTATGCGATTAGACGTATATATGGAAGTCTTTGAGGCCTTAACTGGCACTCTTGAGGAACTATCTTCCTAAATAGGATACTAGCACCCCTGCCACAGACGTAATATTATGTAAGCAAAATTTACTTTTCAATTTAATTTATTTTTAAAACAAATTTTCACTTTTCAAAATTCATATTCTGTCATAATGTTTAGAGTTTTTTTAAATTTAAAATAAAAAAATATTGCATTGCTCTAACTCGACACTTAAATAAATTTTTCATGTATGTAACATTGAAGGCAAATAACGCAAATATGTTGTTCAAAGATTAGTAATGTGAGGTGATTGTCACTATACTTATTTTCTTTACACTATTTTTCAAAGTTCATATATTTATAAAATGAAATTGTAAATAATATTTTTGGTACAATAAGGAAATCTACCTTTTGTGGTATGATGGAATGATATTGCTATGTCCCATGTATAATTAAATTAGGAATATTTAATTTATTTCTTTGTATAAAGGGCTATTGACTTGGGATGTCAAGGAGTAATTTGTTACGTAATAATATTGCTAAGCAAAATTGATTTGGGATATTTTTATTTCTTGACATACAAGTCTTTAGGCTTAGGATGTTGACAAGTAATTGCGATTTTTATAAATTTTGAGAAATAGTTTCTATTCTAGAAATATTAGGAAAGTGTAAGCTTAAACTTCCTTACAAGTTATGTAAAATTGTGATATTTAAAGATCAACTTTCCTTTTTGTGTATATGATTAAGTGTTTATAATATAATATGTTTTAAAATAATGTTACTCAAATTAATTTCATACTCAATTTTACTTCTCTTAAGTATTTAAAAAAAATTTTGATCTCTATCTGTTCTTTGGAGTATACTAATATCTAATCTTGCATTATAAGAACACCCACAGTTCAAACATTATTTATATTTATGTATGTAAGACGGCCGTAGTTGGGTATCTTTCCACAACCATGTGAGTTGTAGCCCTAAGACTATTGACCCCTTTCGACTAAAACAACTCACTAGGTTTGATCTTTTTTTGTTTATGTCTTTCTCACTATCCTTAATTGGTTTGAAAACGAGTTTACATGCTGATGACAGGGAGACTGGGGCTCATATCCCAGTTGGGTCTAGTGAGTTTCCCACTTTCCTTCTACGCCAATGAGGGTAGATTACCTCTAAAATTCTTCTTTCTTCATCCCTACGCTATCAGAGTAATTATCGTATATTTGTCTAACCTGAATAGGTAGTGATTAATATATATATATATATAGGTTATCAAGATAAAAAGTATTATTATATAAATGCTGAGGGAGGGGTTCAAGTTAAAGGTTGTCTTCCCAACATCCAAGATATTTATGGTTTTTCCTAATACATTAAAAGCTTGGGTTCACCCGAATATGGCGTTTTGACACGAAAAAAATATTTAATGTGTGACAAATTACAATTAAAGTTGGTAATAGCTTGGATAATCATATACATACTTCCAATGAAGTAATAAGTATATTAAATTATATATTTTAAACCTTTTTGTGGAGTCTTAGTCTCCATTAGTTTAGATATATAAAGTATATAATAATATAAAAAGTAGGAAAGACCTTTCAACTTCAACGTAATGTTGAAAAATAAAGTTGCTGAATAGTGAGAAAAGCAGAATATATTATCAATAATTCACATAGTAAATACTGTCACAAAAAATCACCAGTTTTATCCATATACAATAGAAATTTCATTAACAAGCCAAAATTTTTCAAATTTGGTGAAACTAAAATTCCAATATAATAATAATGTATGTATTACCAGAGCAAAAAGTTATCAAAAGAAAAAAAAAGATAGAGAGACTAGGATGAACAATGGTTTAAAAACAAGACAGAAATAAAAAAAATCAACTTTAAGGTAAATTAATTATTTAGATGTAAAACGTAATTTTTGCGTTAAAGCCCTTTCAAAACAAAACATTTATATGTTTGGAAGTCCATGAATATAAACAACTATAAAACACTGAATTGTAATTAATTATTTCTGGCTAAACTAATAAGTTTAAAAGTTTCATGTTTAGTTGCAAAACAAGACAAAAACATTGGATAAATAACAATTTTCTTTTGGGGAAAGAATGCATGCTGAAAGTGGCCAATGCATTTTTTCTAATATAAAATATGTTTTACTAAAGAAACTATGAAGGTGCAAAACACCATTCTTGGTTAAAAAGGAGTACAAATCAAGAAATTTACTTTAACAATAAAAATACCAAATTATAGAATTGGGGAGTAGTGGGGACTTTGCTTAATTTGGCATTTTCACTTTTTTTCATTTAAATATATTTTACTCCCAAAACTATTAAGATGAATAAACGTCATCTTTAATGTAAAGCTACGCTAGTCAAAATTATAAATTTGCATTTTTTAAAAAAAAAATGTTTTAATTTGAGGGGTACACTTAGATTATTCCCCCCAAACCAAAACGGTTCTACCATCTCTAAGGATGAGGTTCAAAACTTAATATTTTGGTGCCAAATGGTGCAAAATACATAAAAAATTGTGGTATATTTAAATTTTGAGGGGGTAGTATGTCAACTTAAGTCATCCTTAAAAAAGTGTATTATCAAAATCTTTTTTTATAATGGCACAGTCTAGAAAAATATATATACCTTAAAATATATATATTTCTAATGACCTATATATATATAAGTAATTCAATAATTTTTGTTGGGCCAAGTCTAATCTTTTGTAAGTTCAGATACTGTTAGCCATATTTTTAGTATCACTGATTCAAACAAATAAATTCACCGTCATATATATTTTATCCGTCGTTATATTATTGAAAGTGATTACTAAAATATTTGATTTTAGAAACTATTGGCAAAGGCTATTACAAATTGAATATACGATATCAACACAATTAGCCAAGTGTTTGTAAACCAGATTAACGATGTATCAGTAATTCTCCATGGAGTCTGTTCTCCATTCACTTACCTGTAATTTGTTTATAACAATACTTCATATTTTAAAAGCTTCTAGTAAAATTAGTTTGTATTGCATTTTATGTATCAAAGCCCATAAAATCCATTACAAGATTATATTTTCATTCATCATATTTTCCAACCAAAATAAAATATTGAATGATTCTTTAGATATAAAACTTTTTGCCTCAGCAAGCCATTAGTCAATAATACTAAACATTTGCAGATATATGTAGCTGATGATAAGATAAGTCACGTTTGACCTTTATAAATACATTTTAATTGATTTGTGTTTATTACCTCCATTTAATTTACCGATTATTTATTTTGTAGTATTTATTTTTCATAATTATCACCGAAATATAATATCGTATTTTTTTTTAGTTTGGGATTCATTCTTAAATGATAGCCATACATTTAAATTCTGTAGAAAAAAATCTTGTGGATCAACTAAGTATTATTTTAATATTTAAATATAGTATTGGCTTAAAATATTTGGGAATGACAATTTGTATTTTAGTATTAACAAAATGCTTCTATTATAATTGTTAAAGTGGACAATTTAATCGATGGATTAAAGTTTCAACACTAATTTACAGCCAGTGTAGCGTATGCAAAGTAATTGAAATAAGAAAACTAGAAGAAGATAAAATCTCCTAGCTACTCCAATAAACCACAATATTGATTCTATTTATCACCCCTAACCAAAAATTGTATCTGATGCATACTATATTATCCTATTAATATATAGCTCATCCATAAAGTTCACCGTTGGCACGATAACTTATTCGATGTGATAAGACTACTCCCTACCAGAAACTATTCAATGGTAAGTTAATGGTGCTGACTAGCACGTGTAGAGGCCGTCACGACCGTCCAGCTATCGAGTATTCCCATCTGTTCCAATAGATACTTTGGCATCCTTGATCTAGAAATATGTAGAACATACATGATTCATCAAAGCTCTTCCAGTCAGCTCACACACCAACCTTGAGGGCCTAGCTGAAGTACAGCCAGCATTACTGAGCTACAGAAGGTGGCGTGAAAGATTATTAATGGCGCAGATAATCCCGGCTATCCAACAACTTGGAGGTTTCAAGGCTATTCTTGGAGATTCCAGCTTGTGTTCTTGTATATTCGTGGTTTCAACCACTTTCTGTAATAAAAGGAGGCCCAACCCAAGAAGAGTTGACATTCTACCTATACTACAACTAAGAAACACCTCTCCTGGAGTAGCGGTTACAAGGAAGCGGCTAAGGGGGATATAGTATATTCAAAACTCATTTTTCAGAGTAAGCTTTCAGATTATGTATACCTTTATAGATTTATATTCGAGTTAAAATTAAGTTTTCATATTTCTAGCTATTTTAACCATTTTAGAAATGTGAGTGTTTAGTTTATATTTTTTATAGACTCTTAAAGTCTATTATTAAATCTATCATATTTCTAACTAATTTTAGTCACTTTGAAAAAGTGACCTTTGATGAATAATTTTTTTAGACTTATAAAGTCTTTAATATTAAATTTATGTTTTCATGTAACATTTCTAGTGGCTTTGAAAAATAAACATTTCAATGGACCCCTTATGTCAATTTTTTTCCACGCATGTGAGTCTTCAGGGAGGTGAAAAGATGAAATTATGAAGGCGCGAAGTCAAGGGAGTATGTGGGGTGGTTCAAAATATCCTAACCGAATGAGTTGGTGGCGTTGGCCGTGTGCGGGCGGCCGTTGTCGTGCAACAAGCACACTCCCTTCGTCAACATTCCCCTCCATTTGTTTTGAATGGATCTCTTGAGCTTTTTTAGGGTCCCACAGTATCGTGCTGCATTAATAATCTCCCCCTGAGGTAGAAATTCGATCAATATTATCCCTTTTCTGTCCCAAAACAGAGTGGCCATGATTTTTTTGCCCGTAATTGAGGTTTTGAATATTTGGCAGATGGGGAATTGGTGTGCTGCCACTTTGATGACTGTATTTTTGTCTCAGGAGTGTAATGAGCCACCCAGGTTTCATCTCCAGTCACAATCAAGCTCAGAAAATCCTCACCTTCCAATTCAAATCGCTCTAGGAACTCGCGAGCGCTAGCGACCCGATTCACTTTGTGGTGCTCTGTCAGTTGTTTTGGGACCCATCTTGAGCTAAATTTTCGGAATCCCAGCGTCTCTGTAATTGTTTCGTGTAAGAGAGATCTGGAGAGTTGTGGAAACATAGCAGAAATTTCATCAAATGTCAATCGGCTGTATTCACGAACAGTTTTCTCGATTATTGCACCAACTCATCGGTCAAAATGGAAGGTCTTCCACACCTCTGATCGTCATGAACATTCGTTCTGCCTTCATGAAACTCACGACACCACTTAAACACGTTCGTTCGGTTCAGAAGAACCACCACTACCACTAAGTGTTGCCAACCTTGAAAAAAAATTCTCACAGCACGAGAGGGCAAACAGTACGCTTACTTTCTGGATATGTCTTGTATGTTTTAAGATTATACACGATGAAAAATAATTACTATTATAGACACAATTAATTGTTTCGATTATTCTATAACTTAGGGTCATGGAGAAAAATGAATAGCAGTTTTGTATATTTTCACAGGAACAGGCTTATAATCTTTAAAATCAAAATAATTTTTAAAATAAATAGGCTCAACTAATTTGGTGCTGTGTTTAGTGCTAGTCCAACATACATGGTTATTGCCCTATGACTAACTTGAAGGTTTACTCCTCAATAAATTTTATGGAAATTTCTGAAAACCCTGACATCATTTAATAATACCTGGATATTATCATTACTATAATTATTATTATAGCTCTTCTATTATTGAAATCACCATACATTTTGACTTCATGTTGATCTCCATGCCATATCTTCTCCCTATTTCCACCAGCTGTCTATGATTTCCTTCAATGCTTTTTTTTTTTGGTCAGCAAGGCTAGATAATCTGCGTATTTTACTGTCTTGATAACGCGTCCTCCTATTCTGAGATTTCCACTTCCCTTTATGGCTTCCCTGACCAGCCACTCTCCATACAAGTTGAAGAGACTGGGTGACAAACAACATCCCTGCCTCACTCCTCTTCCTATATCTATGCTGTTGGTCCCTCCACCATTCAGCCTCAACTTCACTCGCTGTCCCAAGTACAGGTTTGCAATCAGCCTTCTGTCCCTCCATTTTATACCGAACTTCTTGAGTATTTCCACCAGTTTCTTCTATTTCACTCTAACGCTTTTTGCCAGTCGATGAAACCAATGTAGACTTATTTATTAATTTCCAGCACTCCTTCTGAAGTTATTCTTTGCATACCAATGGCATCTCTGGTTCCTTTTATGAATCCAAATAATTCTTCTTCCATCACTTTTTCTATTTTATGTTCCACTTGGCTCTTAAAGAATTTTTGCCTTGATCTTCCCCAGATGATAAATGAGGTTGATGATCCTGTGGTTACTGCATTTCTTGGCTTGTATCCTATTCTTTAGGGACACTTTGGCAACGTCTAGAAAGTCCTTGGGCTATTCATCTGTTCCGTAAATCCAGAGCCATTGTCTATCGTTTCACAGTTACTTCAGAATCACAGCTGGTTTATCATAATTCCCAGAACCTTTCCTTTATGGCTCTCTCCTCTTAACTCTTTAAAAAGCTGGGTCCTTCTTAGTCTTCCTGTTCCTCGTCTTCTGTTTCAATATCCAGGTTCCCTGGTCATTTTTTCTTTTGAATAAGTTTTTTATATATCTTTCTCAAATCATAAGGACCTTTATTAACTGAACCCATATTAACTTTGTGTTTTTCTATTCTTATTTTTCGCACACTTTTGTTTAATTACCTTCCAGTTCCTTTGCTTTCTCGTACATTAGGTCATGCCTTTTATTTCCTTGCATTTCAATAATCACTTCGCATGTCTTCTTTATATAGTCTTTCCTCGCTTTGTCTGTTTATGTTTGTATCAATATAAAAATAAAAAATTTTCATCCTATATACTAATTTAACCCTAGTATAAAGAGGTTCAGTGATTGACTTCCACCCGTGACCCTACATATTTACTTTACCGCTAGCGATATTAATTAAGATAAAATTATTAGTAATTAATACAATGAAAGCTAAGACTTAGAGATAAGTTGATCTAGATTATTATAAAATTAATTTTTAAACTAAGAAGTTAATAAGTGAATTAATATTTTACGTGAAATTGACAAGAACTAACATTTACAATTTAAATAGCATTTCCATAGAGGAATATAGTGTATGATATGAACAGTAAGATAAAATTATGATGCATCATCAACTAAAATATAATGCTAAAGCGAGTTGATAAATAGTTCTAAAACATAAATTAACAGATTAAAATATTAATACAAATATATAATACATAATATAACGTGATATGAACAATGTTCTTAAGTCCAGATTTGTATTGAAATTAAATAATAGAGCTTAAGTTAACATCTGCCAAACTGATTTTCAAAATGAGTTGAAGTATTTATGTAATGTAAAACCTTATCGGTGTTTGTGTCTCATTATTCCTTTTCGATATCCCACACTGGAAAAAGTATGGATTACTTCATTCCGACATGTCTCGGTATAATTAATACAATATTTTATAAAATATTTATGGTCAACTGCAATGTTAAAATATTTTTTTTTATGATTTTCATTTAAAAAATAAAGAGTAAAAAATACATCTTATATATATCATTGAATTACAGAAAAAAATTGATGTTATTCTTCATGATTTATTGTATTTTTTTATTCATTGCTTGAATTTATTTGTTTATTTCTAGCTAGAAAATAATGTATATAATGCAGTCGTTTTGGGTATTGAAATATCTATTCTGCATTCAAAACCTGTTTCACCTTGAGACAAATAAATTCAGAAAGAATATATAAAATGATTTGTTTGTAGTAAAAATGCCAGGGCAAAACAGATAATCTTAATATTTTAATATATTATTTTTCTACCCTATGCATGGTAATTCAAAGGTCAAACAAACTTGAAAACGTAAAAATGAGGAAAATATATTTGATAAACTACAACGTTGTTGGGTGTGAAACGTGATCTTTTAACTTGCATGGCGAGAAAATATTTAGGATGTTAGAAAATAAGGTGCTTATAAGTCAGGAATATGTTTGGTCCAAAGAGGGGTAAGGCATATAGGAGTGGAGAAGGTTACATAATGATGAGTAACATAGCCTGTACTCATCACAATATATTGTTAGGGTAATTAAGTTTCGTAGATTAGAGTGAGCAGGACATGCAGTGCTAATGGAAGAATCTAGAATTGTGTTCAGAGTATTGCAAGGCAAACCCAATGGGAAGAGATCATTGCGAAGACCTAGACGCAGATGCGAGGATAACATTAGAATGGAGTTGAAAGATATAGGGTTTAATGAGGTGGACTGGATAGAATTAGCTCACGATAGGGGATAAGTGGCATACTTTTGTTAAGTGTGAACTTTCAAGTTCCTAACGCCATGAAGTAAAAAACTTATTTTAGCCTCGTTTCTATTCAATCAAAAAAAAAGAAATAATCATATATGCATGTGAATATAATAAAGTTTTAAGCTTTTCTAATGCTTAAAACACTTACATTATTTTATATTTAGACTAAATCTAGTAGTTCTGTGAACATACAAAAATTGCTAAGAACATCATGCTAAATATAATATTATAAGAGTTATGTTTTGTTAAATAACCCTTTGGATCCATTGCTGAAATATCTGCCTTATTTCTATTTGGATTTGAAGTAGATATTTTCTATCGTGATCAAGTTAAATATTAAACCAATTAACAATTTATTGAATAAATCATTATATTCATAAACACAAAGGTTTTATAGCGTAGTTAAAGCTGTTGATTTCACAGTTGATGCTTACGTTCAAATAATGTCGCAACCCAATTTTTTTTAAATTGTTACCTGGATTTGAGAGTAATCATGGAAAAATCAACAGTTATATTATAAGAAATGCCAAACCTCTAAGAAAAATTAGAACTAGGTCATTTAATCAAAGTGTGGTACTTCATAAATAAGATTTGTTTATAATTCTCTATATTTTATAGAAATTATATAATTAAAATTAAAACAATATAGGATACATATTTGGTAGTGTTTTCTCTACATTTAATCTGAACTTAATGATGTGAAAAATTTATTGGAATAATTAATAGACTATATTAAGAAAAAATTTATCTTAATCTTTCTGAAATTAAAATATGTTTAATGAATTTAAAAATAAGCCTATCCCAAACACGACCATGCCCGAAAATGATTACCTAAAAATATCTCCCCGTAAACGTAAGTAAAGCCAACTCTCATTGTTTGCAGGATAAATTGATAACAATATTGAGGTATCCATGTATCACTTATTTTTTCAGGTTGGCACTGTGGTGAAAGGCTTGGTAATTTTAATATATTTAATGAACTAGGAATAAAGTCAAAAGTCTTGTGTCTGAGACTCATTCTAAAAAATGTCCTTTTATAACAGTTTATTTCAATAATATTTGCGGAAAGGACTTATTCCCAATATAATCCTATTTTTAATATATCATAATAATGAGATTATGTTTTCTGCAACCTCTACAAAGTATCAAAATGGTACCTTAATTTTTACTAGTAATGGATCTTATGCTAATATAATAGTTTTATGAGAGGCATATTTAATGTGTAGTTTTTGAATGCATTATAATTATTTGCTATATAGCTCTTAACCTATAATTGAACATAAATCTAAGTCACTCTATCAGATATAAACCTGTCTGTAAACTTACTTACTTATTCTATAGCATTAGGAACTCAAAATTCACTAACACACTTAACCAAAGTAGGTCACCTATACCTATCTTGGGCTAGTTCTATCCAGTCCATCTCATTACTCCATAGCATTATCTTGAATTAGTTATATCCAATCCACTTCATTACACCCTATCTCGAGCTAGTTCTATATAATCCACATAACCCAACTTATCTTGAGCTAGTTCTATCCAGTACACCACATTACAACATATACCTATATTGAACTAATTCTCTCCAGTCCACTTCATTACACCCTATCCCTATCTTGAGCTAGTTCTATGCAGTCCACTTCATTACACACTATCCCTATCTTGAGCTAGTTATATCTAGTCCCCTTCATTACATCCTATCTCTTTCAGGTCCATTCTAATGTTATCCTCCTTTCTGCATCTAGATCTTCCCAATGATTTCTTACCATTTGGTTTGCCCATCAATACTATAAACATAGTGCCCAGGACCATTAGATAAGTAGGAAGACGTTTTATAGATTGTACTAAGGTGAAGTACCTTATATAAATCAATCTAACTTGAGAATACAAGTCATACTCTCATATCGTAGAATAATACTTAACTCTTGCTTAATTTAAATACCCGCTTTCGTGACCGTATGGTCTAAGGCATCACTCTCACAATATAATAAAATTCTGATAAAGGAGAGATTGGAGTTCAAATCTCAGTTGCGTGCACTGAAAGTGTTTTTTCTAAATGCTTTTTCAATCTTCCAACACGAAAATGCAGAACACTTCCTCAAAACTCAACATTCCCCGACCCTAAAACATTAGAGTAATCAGTACATATGTATATATTATACACTGACATACCTAAAATGACATGGTGCTAATTCTATTTTCTTATATATCAAAAAACCTGATTATAAAATAGCGTTTATTTAAAATTTTGATGCAAAAGAGCATGAAAAAATCTGAAAAGTTTTTACTTAGATTATAAATAAAACAAAAAATACTGGAAACTATTTACGATAAGTAGGTGACAAACTAAATTGTATTGATATTAATTTTTTATAAAAATTGACGTAGGATGTGTAATTATTGTTTTAAACAAATATAAATAATTTATAGCTATACATTTACACAACTTTTGTGTTGGTATTATTTTGAAATACATTCATTAAATGTTTTATTTAGAGTTGTAGCTACTTTAAAGGAAAAAGTCCATCCCATGTAAGATCATAATATTATTAACTGTTACCAAAACAATTTTCTGAGGTAACGATGATTAGTAAATTGCAAAAATAAAAATAAAATAATTAATGTACTGTACATAAAAATACTATCGCTTCTGAAATTAGACTCTCCATAGAAGTGTATCTCAAAATAAGTATTTATTTCTTTAAAATACTACAATTTTATAAAATAAATGCTACGGGACAGTCGTACAAACTTTATTATATTATGTATTCAAGCTTGGAATTAAAAAAAATTACTTGTAAACTTCTCTTAAATAATTAATATTTGTATAAATTAAAATATATTATTATTTACCATATTAAACAATTCCCAGAAACCCACTATGATCTCAATCTTAAAGGCCATATTCCAAATGTAAGTTTTCGTCTTTATCAAATATTATATATCATTGAGTAATCAACCAAAATAAAATATATTATTCATTTTGAGATCCCATAGGAATATGAGAAACCAATTTGATGTGAAAATTGCCGTATTTCGATATGTGTTTTACATTTTAAATGTCTTAAGACCAAGTTCTATTTAATTATAACTAAGTAAAATTATATCTTTTTCAGATGATATTTCTTTAAAAATAGTTTACATTCTAGTTTTTACATAATTTTATCAATCTATAAAGTTACATTTATATATAATATATTAAAAAATTAATATCATACAACTACATATTAGTCTGTGCGTTAACCGAATTATAAATAATTCTCTGGAGATTATATAGACCTTTATTTAACCTCACATTTAATCTGGCTGCAAGCACATTGATTTGAATTAAGAGGAGGTTGGAAAATGGTTGTCGGTGTTAGATTCGTTCAAAGAGGAGTTGTTGCATACAGCGCCTAGATACAGACTATGTGAATTAAGCAGCGTAAAGAAAGTGGGGAAGGAGTAAATTAAATCCTTGCTCAATTAGAAGTCATTCGTTTGTTCAAAAGCCTGGAAACCCCTCGGTGTGGATTGGAGTGAAGGGGAGTGCTTTTCTTTTCTGCTTTTGGCAATCCACTGGACCAGAAGATTTACTAGGGGAGCTAGAAGTGCACGAAAGAATGAAAGTAAATTGCTGGATTCCTGTGTTGTGTAAAATGCTTGAAGCTTTTAACAAGCGTACTTCCTGTAATTTGGCGAAAAAGATGTAGGGGTGTGACGCAATACTGCTGATGAGATGAAATCAACTAAGGCGATGTTTGCAAACTAGTCATAAAGTTACTTCACCTCCTGAGATGTACTTGAATGTTCTGGAGTTTTCAAAATTAATTAATATAAAAATAACTTAGGGCTTTATAGACATTATTCAATATGTTAGTATTCTTAAAACATTTGAACTTTTTATAATACTCTATTCCTTCAGTGCCGTTGCTTGTTTGATAAGTAACGTAGAACTCAAAGCAAACGTAAAAGTAAAAGTTTTAGTGGATTTGTCCGGATATAAATTTTTTACAAATAACATACACCAGACAAAACTTCCTTCTAAATCTCGGCAGTGAAAGTTACATAAAGCTCTACGATGGTATAAGTTTCCAAATTTATCTAACTTTAGGGATCACTAAAAAAAGTAGCTATAAAAAAATTAATAATTTGTAAAAGTTTTGAAAGTAAACTTTTTGTTTGATTCTTAAAATATAAGAGCTTAGTTTACACTTCCATAATTAATTGATCTTGAAAATCTTTACTAGAAATTTGTAATAATATTATATTATGTAATGACTGAACAAGCATGCGATTTTATTTGGTTATCATAAAATACCATATTATGTCCTTGCTATTAAAGATCTTTACAATTTACTAATAAATTATTCTTTTAAAACTATATAAAATATATAAATGGTGAAAATCTAATACATAACTTAATGTTGAAATAAGCCTGGAGCTACTTTTAATTATAATAATACAAATTATCAATTAGTAGATTTTGCATAAAAATAATACGTTATATTATAAATATATGTCTCATTATAGAATAATAGCATTAGACGGAACTACGTAATTATTTGATAAATGTGGTAGGTTAAAGGGGCAATAGAAAAATAAAATATTCAAATGACGAATTTATAATATTTTACATATTTATTTATTTATTGTGTGTTATATTTTATATGGATTTATCTGAGTCATTTCTAATCTTTATTATATTTTCACCATTGGGGAATAAAAATTAGTTTGCCAGAGAATTTTCATTAAGTATATAGGCTGACTGCATTCATAATCCAATTTGCCTTGTTGAGTTTGATAGAAAAGGGTGAAAGCTTCAATGACATGCGTCGCCTATATTTGTTGACCAGAAAATAAATGAATATATTTGATCAATATTTTATATAGAAGGGTGAAAGTGCCGAATAGTAAAGTGCTCAAAGTGACTTGTAATGAGAAACTTACATTTGGTACTTTCTCCCCTCCCCATAGTTGGTCCAAATTCATTACTTATAATAATTGTGCCACCCGACTAGATCCACTCAGATATTGGTTATAAAGGTGGTTTTCTTATCAGCTGACCTTACACATTCACTTCTTGTAAATAATTATTGTTACGTTCCTCTGATAAATGATTCTTTTCTTTTTCCCTTAAAAACTGTTTTACTGGTAGTTTCCTGGCTTAAAATAAATGATGATACTTTACGCGTCTCACTCAACAGATAAACTTAGGTATAAAGTACAGCTCGAACCAGGCCAATCATGGTGTTGCGGTAATCCGGTTTCTTCAATATCAAGAATTAGAACTAAGATTTGTTAAATATTTTATAATATTTGGAAAGTTATTCTTTAAAACAATCCCCATAGGAAACTTATTTTTTACCTGGCTGTTATGAAGTGAAGAATAAAGAATATCATCTTTTAATGATTTCCGTCTTCTATGTAATCGATTGCTAAAATCCAAGTTATATGCTCGTGAATCGGGCCCCTTAAAACATACTTTGTATGTAAATCAAATTCCAAGTAGAGACTTGAGTACAATTATTTTGATTTATTCTAGACTACTTTAAGATCTCATGCTTTATTATTACCTTGGTAGAATCAATTCTACATTGGGTTATCTTGATATAGGTGAATATTTCTCTACCTGTGATCTCCTGACTGGTCTCCAGAAGTAGTTGTGTCATCTCCTCAGCACGGTCTGAGACTAGTCTCAGGGTTACGTTGAGAGATTGTGCTCGTTGAGGGCCATGTAACGTCACCAGAACAGCCGTCGTCTTGCCAGGTACCGCAAGTTCTGGCGCCACGACGGAGATGCCCCTGAACACAAGATACAGAAGGTGAACGTCAATAAGAGGCTAACAGAAAAATAAAATATTTCCTCCCATATTCATGTTAGGATAGACACAAGCCACGTCGTATCTGATGTGTGTATCATACATGAGAGTACATCGGGATATAAACTTGCTAGACACAAAGTATATACGTTCTATTATTTGAGTGAATTCAGAAAAAATATCTATATCTCTTTAAAAGAGTTGTTTGGCTTTGTGGGGAGGAGTAAAGAGGGAATCAAACTAAATATTGATTCGCAAAAACCCTACAAAGTTGAAAAAAAAGCATACATACTAATTTCTGCAAGATTGCACATTGGGTTTCATATATTATCTTAGAAAAAAAATTGGTTAAAATAATAGATTAATGTAGCATGTGGCCTGAAGCTGAGGAAATATGGTGGCCCTAAGCAAGGAAATGTTCAAAATAAGAGTTTTAAAATGGTTACCTATTTCTTATTTCTTTCTAATAGATTTGTTTTGAACTAAATATTTATGTTAGAAACATTTGAGTTGTATGAATAGTAAATGTATCATCTAGTTTTAAAACAGCAAATTTCTATTAAAAAGCTATCATAAGCAGCTCTTATATAAAATTAAATAACTTTGTACTATAAGCCTGATTTCATTTATTTCTTAAACAGGTTAAATAATATTACGATAATGTTTCAATATAAAGAGCTATAATTTTAACTGTTGTCTCTTTGATAGTTGTTGAGGGCCTATTCAACGATATTTAGCTCAAAATATCGGCCTTTTCCTTTCTTGACACTTAAATACGACTATGATACCTTAAAATTATACGCATCGGTTACTGCATGTAGGCCAGTAGACTTACATAATGTAATGACCTGGAATAAAATGAAGGCTTCTGCATTGGAAAAATAATGGATATTATCAACTTTTTCAGTATATTATGATAATTGTTAGATATAAAAATAAATGATACGGAACTCCACAGGGAATTTCTCAATCTATTGTTTAAAAATTGAGATATCTACTCCAAACTCGTAAGATATGTGAAACAAAATAGTATACACTAGTAAACCCAAGCATAAATTGCTCTATATTTATATAAAACATTTTTTGAGTCCCGGTTTTATATGTTATAATTTTATTTTTAAGAATTAATTCCCTCATTTGAATGCTTCGACCAATAAGGATCAACACTTTGTATTAAAATTTCGACTTCCGGTTAACATTTTCGACATTTAATTAGGCGTTGCATATCTTCAGGTCATCGAATTGTTATTAAATTCCTCATTTATAAATTTTGACCAATAAAAAATGTATATATTGACTATTGAGTTTAAAATGGAGATAGATCATTTCTGAACAAACATTTCTCCTAAGAGGTTTAAGGAAAAATAACAAACTTTTTGAGAGAATTACTCACATATTATTGCGTTAAAACTTAGGCACTATCTCTCTACAACTAACGCTAACAAAATTGTGTTAATATATTTGAGAATCTAAGGAAAAATAACAAACTTTTTGAGAGATTTACTTGTATTTAATTACTCTATGACATTACAGAATTATTGCGTTAATACTTTAGTATTTCTTTACAACTAACGCTCATAAAATTGTATATTTGATAATATCTCCGAAACTATTAGTTTTATAAAAAAATATATATATTAAAAGTTAATTTTTATTTTTAATAGTACTACAATTGTGCAATGAGAAGTTATTTAATATCTCACATGGTTGCAGCGATAGAGAAATTTCTGCTTCTGTAAATTAACCTAAGTCATTTTCATAGGAAAATTAAAATAGCCATTCTTTTTATGATCTTAATAAATCTCTAAATATAAATTTTAATCAAAATTATTGGAACTGATTTTGAGAAAATCGATTTTTCCTTTTTTCGCTTTTTATTAATTTACTCTTAATATTAGGGTTAAAAGGACACACAGACAAACGGCATTGAAAAACCACTTTAGGGTTCGAGGGTCATTAGACGTTATAAAAGCAAATATACATATACATATTTGCGTATAGCTTGAAAGTTATTGGTTTTATAAAAATATGTTTCAAATAAAAGATGTGTATTATAAATAGTCCTACATATTTGCTATGATAAGTAATTTCATATCTCAAAAAGTTACAGAGATATTATAAAAAATATGTATTTACGCATCAGACCGGTACTCTTAAGTTCATTTTGTTGAAATATGGAGGGTAGCCATTTGGTTTGGAATATTTATAAATATTTAGAAATAAAATTTAATCAAAATCGTTGAATCCGATTGTGAGCAAATAGAATTTTTCTATTTTAGCCCATCAGTAAACTACCCTTGATTTTAGTATTAGATATCCAATTTCAGAAAAATCTTTTGGCAACCCTATGAAAACCCTAGATACCATGTTTTATCCCTATCAGTAAAATAGTTTAGGCTCTAGTTCGAGGTAAAGAAAGACAGACGGAAATTCAAAAACAACTTTTTTGGATTCGGGGGGTCATGAAACTTCAACTTTCTTTAAAATCTCGAGCTTGATTTTTTTTACGATCACAATACTTTATCTACCTATAATATAGCGAGAAAGTAAAAATCAAAGAGAATAAAATTAAAGAACAATAATTCCACACAAACTTGGACTGTTATATGTATTTGCTCAGATGTAACGTTCTAGTGTTAATGTACTTGAAAGAATGTTGAATTTGGGGATGAATCAACTGTGATTAAGGTGAAGAAATGGATTCCAAAATTTACCAAAATATAGACAGTAACAACATATTAAATATTTCAATTAAAAACGAGATCAAGTTAAAACGCCAAAATATATAGAACAGTAGTCAAAATTGTTAGAAACACCAATACTCTAAATCATATAGTATTATAATGGTGCTTAATTAATATAGTAGAATGGACTTCCAAGAGTATCTTAGATATGAGGTTACATTTGAACCAACGGCACTCTTTAAAGACACATTCATTAAGAGAGATCTGGCAAAGCAAGCTTGCCTGCTGAACTCGTAAAACACTTGAACAACCTAAGTCTGATAATCGTTCACTGTTTGTACTGAATGGAGATTCTTTGCTCCATAAATTTCGGTGAAACACAATTATGAATCAGTATCTTCAAAAAATTCAACATCTTTATAGCAATGGCAAAGTAACAATTTGTTCTAGGCTCCAAAACTTCACAGCTCACAGGTAGTTACTAAATCTGATTCAGGAATTAATACTTTATTAATAACATTTAAGTTTTAAATATAGATTATATTTTTTATTTCAAACAAAGCACTGTCGAATACCGGTCAATCCTACATCCATACCACAAAAGGGATTTTATGATTGATCTATCAGTGCCCATAACTCACTTAAACTCGAATAACCTAAATACTTTAACATAGATTTCAATGAAAAACACTAAGATTGAAACTGGATCATGCATAGAGTTATGAAAATATATTCATTTTACGAAATTTGTTTATAAAATATAAGCTCAGAAAAGGAACAACTTTCCTTAGTCATGGAATTTGAGAGTACCGTACTATGATGTACAAACATATATTATTTATTTTTTCATATCTTATTTAGTTGCACATCCATTGACTCACAATTAATGTTATACATTGTGTGCTTTATTTTTTGTATATAGTTATGTTATTACCACAGTAGTTTCTCCACTGTTTATATTTTTAACTTGGCATTGGCGGCCACGTGGGCTAAGACGTGGATCAGGATTCATCTAGTTTCCAATAATGGGAAGGTTTGGATATAAATCTGCTCCCCTTTAAATAAAGGTGATTTTTTCTAAATCCTTTTTCACTATAAATTTACAAAAACAGTTATAATATATTTTAAAATTATGCCTTTATATTCTCTACAACATAATCCTAGATGGGTAATTGGATGTGCTTCCAAATGAATCGGATGGCCATGATTTAATGCAGGCTAAGAACAAAGGGAATGTTCTATAGATTAATATCTGGTAATTCTCTCCTCTAGTTAGGCTAAGAACAAAGGGAATATTTTATCAATTAATATCTGGTAATTCTCTCCTCTAGTCAACAGTGGTGCATTTTAATTTTTTTCACCTCCCTCATTTAGTATGATAATTTAGTTTTATGTAATTTTAAAATATCCTTTATTGGCAGTAGGCTTAAAACACGTCACACTAAATTATTTGACATAAAGTCATGAACTTATTCTTTTAATTCATTTTAAAAATGTATTCATTTTTAAGAAAACTACTACACTCACTAGAATTAAGGTCTCATATTTCTGAAATAATCATGTTCGACGACAACATTATTGGGTTTATTTTAATATCACTACACCAATCTTAAGACTCAAAAGACAATGGCCATGAAATTTATTAAATAATAGTTTAAATTTGTACAACGATCCCCTACGATATTTCCAAAAGATAAATAATATTGCTTCAAAAAATTAACTGAACAAATAATAACTGAGAATGGTAGACGCAACATTAATAGATATAAGTCAAACATAGCCTTTATATCTATATCTATACTAGATCATTGTAAATATTCGATTAGTGGTTTTCTATAATGTTATCTCTTTTGGTAAAATTGAGTAACTTTACACTGACGATTATATAGAATAAAGATTTTATTCAACCAATACTCTCACTTATTTTTGAGGAAAATGTTTAAACTGTTCACCCTGACAGTTAATTCTGCCCTTGACTCAGGTACGTATCCAAGAAACTACCCCATACAAGAAACAATATAGGTAGTATCCAGTACTCTACATAAGGAATGCACAGTACTTATGATCTGATAGTCAATCCAGGAGCTAGCGTTTTACTATTTATTAGGCCTGTATGAAGAAAGTGATATAAAAAACAATAATTTTAATATCTTTAAAAAAATAAAAAACAAGCAGATCATCAAATGGCTTGTATAGTAGTAGTAAACGTAAAAAAATATAGATCAATCAATTTAAATAAAATGAGCTCACCCTTATAAATATCCATTTTTCTTTATCGCTTATATGTATATTACAAATAGCATATTATACATATTATATATAATATGAATAATTTATAAGTAAAATATATTTATTTTAGTATAAAATAATATATGATGTATAATAGTATATATTATAAAATATATAATAATATATTATGTATTATATACTATACAATATATAGTATTATATAATAAAATATTATATTATATACAGTAATATATTATATTATACACTATATAGTAATATATAATATAAAGATTATATATAATTTATAATATGTAAATTATATGTATTGTATACACACTATATAATTTACATAAATAAAATCCTTACTATTATAAATGCGAATGTGAGTTTGTTTGTTTGTTTGTTACGCTTTCACGCCTAAACTACTCGACCGATCATCATG
>CABFWO010002629.1:8757-21099 GCA_902155825.1 Timema genevievae
CCCCCCCCCAAATAAAAAGTTCCTGCGCTACTGCCTACATTTCCCACTCTCCTTTCAGGCAAATGTGGGTGCACTTCCTCTGAATTCAACCTTCCTAGCATATAGCACATCAGCATAATTAGTACACGTGCTTATAGCCCAAAAGGGCAGTGAGATGAAATGAAAAAAATAATAATTTAAAACTCTGAATATTTGAATCTCTTGCGAAAGCAAATTTTAAAATAATTTTACAACAGATTATCATAGAGTTACTGAACTAACTTTTTATTTCTAGTACTGTGTAAGCATATTAGTTAATATCTCTTTGACATATTGACCCAAATTATTTGATACAGGAATTCTGAATGTGCTCAAGGTTATTAAATGCATTAGGTACAGGAATTTGTTTTTTAAATTAGATTTTGTGTTAGCCAAGTTTACGGATAGTTTTAGCAACTTTTTTTTGTCAATTTCCAATTTTAAACCCTACTTAGTGTATGATCGTGGGTTTAATTCAAGTGTCTAGATATACTCTTCAAAATAAATTCTAAATATAATTTCTTTATCTCGACTCGTTGAATGCTATTCTCGGGAGATGTGGAACGGGCAATGAGAAATGTTGGAGAGGAAAGTATGTCAGAAGGGACTAGACACCCACGTACTAAGATTCGTTAGTAGCCCACGTGATCAAAGTAGAAATGATTAAAAAGAAAATTTTTTTAATAATAAAAATTACTCTAAGCCCTAGACTATTAAGCTCATTCGAATGAAAACAGTTCTTAGATTCATGGATTTAACTGTTATCATTAAAATGAGCTTCACAGTCTCGGCCATTATTTACAAAAGTTACTTTTTTGTATTCAATACAATTTGTTGTTACCGGCACTTGTGGGTACTTAGACTGCGTACTGAAAGTGCACAAGCCAAATTTATGAACCTGCTTTAGAGTATACCAAAAGCGCCCAAGGTAGGTGTATAAAAATGACACCATTGTTGCTATTCTCTGAGCCCCATAAGGCAAAACCTAACCTAACCTAACCTAACGTAGCACCAAATGTAGAAAAGCTTTTAGCGTTTTCCGATTATATTTTGGATAAATACATTCAACGTGATAGCTCATTTCCGTCATCACTCTGAGCATAATAACACAATATTAATTAAATAAATAAATAAATCAATAATTCTAACGCAGTGGCTCCCAACCTCTTTAAGCTGACGCCCCTGGGTGGATATTAAAATTTACAGGCCCTCCCCCTTTTTTGGGATATTTATAAAAAATAACTTTAGTCACTTCTTTATTTTTACAAAAATCAATTTAACACTGGCATGATAATGGTAGAAAAAAATGACTTAAAATTAACGTGATGGTTGGCTCTGTTTTTATCTCATAAGTTCTTGAACATTGGGTTTGTTGTTAGACAAAGCACACAGCAAATCACTATCCACTTCAAGTTGACAACATTGTTTGGTTTTTTTTAGATTCAGAAATGAAGATTCGATGATATTGCACACGGCCGCGTTTTTCAAATTGTGCCCCACGGGGTCCTTGGACTGTGCCAGTTATCTCAGGCTCTGTGAGGCAATTTTATAATATTGTCTTTTTGTTTTTCATACTATAAAATGTCATTCGTAATTAGGATTGCCAATTTTTAAAATCTGAATAAAGGACACTTGACAAAGGTGCAGCCAGAACATGTGAGATTTTCCATCTGTTGTCTACTTTTCTACTAGTAAAGGTTATCTGTCATTATTGAATATTCATAATATTAGTGTAAAATAGGCTATGAGGGCTCCAGCATATATTCTTTTTGATGCAAGGGCTCCTTTAGTCTAAAAAGCTTGGGAACTTCTGGCTTAGGGGAAGGTTGGAAGTGAAGATTGTGGGGTGGATCCGAGGCTTGCGAGCTTAAAAATAAACACGTGTATGGACAGTTTTGGCTGACGACCAAATTTTTACAACTGGTTGCCGATACCACAAGAAATAACTATCTAAATTATTTTGTAAAAGTTAAAATAATAATCAATTTCTATATGTTTATAAACGTTATTTCCGAATTGTTTCACTCCCTCCCTCCACCCCATCACGGAAATGCTTCACGCCTCCCAGGCTAAAAATAGTAAGGGGGTTGTCAATAGTACATGTTTATTACGTTGCCATGTTATGCAGTTGTAGTTTTACCCTGAAAGCTTTTGATATGAGATTTCTCCCTCTTGTGCGCTTTCGCTGTTTTCAGGATTATTTTAATTAGTTGCAAATCCCACATAATGTTATAGTTTGCAGGTGACAGGTTTTTTGGAGGTTTGAATCCCAGCCAGTTGTACTGAGAGAGTTTTTATTTAATTGTTCAACACTCTCCCTCCACGCAGATGAGGGTACATTGCCTCTAAATTCTACATTCCTTATCTATAACCCATTAGCCTAACTAAATTCGGATAGCCCGGACGGATAGTAAGATGCAATATAAAAACATTAATTTGTTTGATGACTTATTGTTTAGAAAAAACGAGTAAATACCAAATATGTTGTAGATGAAGTAATAAAATCAAAATTTACTAACACAATATATGCAATATACATACGCATCATATGACGCGGTGCTAAATATTATTATTATTATTATTATTATTATCATACGCATCATGTTTTTAATATTATTACACAAATATTCTTTTTCACACTAAGTCTCAACACCTAACAGAGTTATCTTCATTTATCTACACTAATGAGTTAGGGAAGAGAAAGGTAGAATATTTAGAGTATTATACCCACATTTGCGGGAAGAGTGAGTGGGAAACAATTTAGGAAAAATCACCCTCAGTACAATAGACCGGAAATCGAACCCCGACCTTCCCATAATCAGAAAACCAGGCTAGGTGAGCTTCACGTTTAGTCCGAATGCTCACCAACGCGGGGTCACACGGCATTATACTTGACAAATGTTATTTAAGTGTATTCACCATCAAATGGGATAGGACCAACTGGTTGATCTAGTTTTAAACCACAGCTAACAATCATCAAGATATCCGATAAGAGCTAAGAAATTACACACGTGTTCAACGGTATAGTGAAGTAAATTAAGATAGTTATTGAAGACGTGAGGATTTGCACATTTAACTCTTGATTAATACTTTTTTTTTTATCAACGTGTCATACTACCCGTTTGAGTTGTACACACATGTATTAACTACGTTAATGTATTAGGGATGAGTAACTTTGAATTTAGAGGAAGTGTACTCACGTTTGCGTTGAGAGATAATGGAAAACCATTTAGGAAAAACCAGCCTCAGTACACCCGAGTGGGTCACCGGCTTGGAGACAGGGATATCGGGATATATTCCTTCCCCCCAAAATTCCCCCCTTCAATCACATTTTAATTAAATATTAAACTCTAAATAATGTAAATAAATTTGGTGAAAATCTCACAGTCAACCAATGATGCCAATATAATATAATTGTGAACTTACGCGTTAGTATCGCCACTTGTGTATTAAGCGCCTTTAGTGTATAATATATTATTTTCTCTCCCTACAGTCCTACAGACTGGAGTGTTGGAAAACCTTAGTGGGATTGAATCTTATATGAAGATGCTGGACTGAGTGAGCTAGTTCGTTGATAGTTGTTTGTATTATGGATGGTTGTGTGTTGTGGAAAACGATGAGTAAAAGACAAGGGGACCTTTCAACTTTTTTTTAGTAAACAAAGTAAAGAGAATTGCCCAGATGTTAGTGAGACAAGCTCAGAAGTGAAGAAGACAGTGGAAATAAACCTGTGGGTACCGCCGTTAAATGGAATTTTCTGAAAGTTCAGTGGTAACATTATCAGCACACTCAAGTAATAGGCCCACTCTACTTGTATGTAGCCCCTGCCCGGAACCTGATAATCGTAAGTACTCGGTCTCTGCAACGCCAAACACTCTTAATATTGAGCTATTGGTGGGGAAATCATGTACGGATGCAGAGAATAATTATAATTTTCTTCAAAATGCTTGGGTTTCTAATGATATATTTAAGTTTCCACTTGTACAACGAAACTTAAAATTTCAGAAAAAATGACTGCCGGAATTCCAATGACCTTCGTATTCGGAATTAAATTAAAAGGCCTTTTGTAAAAATTTGTATTATTTCCACTAAAGATTCTGAGGTAGGCAAGGGAAACCATGTTAAGTTGGGGGTATTTGTTAACGCCCCTTTCAAATGGTGGAAAGACGCCAAAGAAGATATTAGAAGACACGAAGCAAATGCCTATAACAAAAAATGTTCCAGTTTCGCTCATAACACTTTGGCGATTTTTTAAAACAAAAGTGATAATATTCTAAGTAAGTTGGATAAAGGAAGACATGATCAAATTTTAGAAAATAGGAAAAAAGGGTTCTACCGGTAACTAAAAAAGTTATATATTGTGACCAACAAAAAGTTACCTAAATACACGTGCATATCATAACTTCCTCTACGAACAAAATATAGAGGAGTGTGTAGTCCAAAGGGGATAATTATCAACAAATACTCAAAATATCATGATATTTAGAAAGCTGCGTAACAGGAGTTACACCTAGAACTTGACTTCAACCCAAGGCTACAATTCTTGGTTTCAAGAGGCTAGGTCCCGTGATTCCTTAAAGAAACTCTCTCGATAACTAATGCAGATTATACAGTTTTAAAAGCCGAGAAAGACGACAAAGGCTACGGCAATTCGTACAACGTCTTAATCCTGGCAAGTGGGAGCCCAGTCAATCCATCGAGAACTGCACCCTTAACTGTCTAGTCTAAAGAATAAAGTTTGGAGACAGCACATAAATACTATAAATTGGATAAGTTGAGGCAGCTGAGGAGGAGCTTCTGGTTGAGGACAATCTTTGCGAGGCATTGGACAAACTCGAGAAAGAAGAATACAACCGTGTTAAGTGTTCAACAGATTTCAAGAAGTAAGAGAGCTATAATGTTCTTTGTTTCGAGGAGGACGAAGAAGAAGTAGAATAATAATAATAATATGAGAACGACGGCACCGATAAACCGAACTTTATCGAACTTGAGCATGTAGGACGAGTACTCCTATCGGAGACAAACTTTGTCCGTGTGTAAAGACCTCAGTTCAACGCATGGCAACGAGGACTGACTTATCTGGGGAGGTCAGTTGCAAATTTTTAAATGGTGAAGTGCGCAAGTGAACTGGAGAGGGATTTAACATCTGTACAATAAAATACTATATTATTATATGAAATACATGGACCTATTTACACTGTATGTATGTTAATCTTAAGAATATATGTCTTTTTAAGAGGTGTGTTATTTATTTGACCTTAGTTCCTATCTTTTCACAATACAAGTCAGGGTAGTAATATTGGTTAAAACTATGCATAATATTATATACATCTCAAAATTTAAACTGTAAAGGATATGACATGGATGGATAATACAAAAGAGAATATATATTCGATAGAGGGTGGAAAGAGGAAGCCCGGAAACACCCCTAATAATAGAGGAGAGGATATTAGTAGTTAAGAGAGATAAAACTTATATATATATATATATATATATAAATTTAAACAGTAAAGGGCATGACATGGTTGTAGAAACACCCCTGGTAGTGGAAGGGGGGCTAGATGATGTGATGATCAAAGAGCTACCCGCAATCCAAAGAGAGGGTATACGCTAGGAGGAGTAAGGGGAGGGAATAGACTTCCGAGCATCGAGCTGTAGGGGTACTGGGTTCTAGCCTAGTCTCGACCGCAGGAGCACTGTAATCAGCCTGGAGCATCGGAAAATATTACTCTCATCATGCCCTTGTATTCTAACTACATTATAGCGGACCATGCTTTTGTATTTTATCCTGTACTAAAGCGTTTATAGGTAAAAAATATTTCCCATGCCCCAATATTCTACTTTAAGCTAAAACACCCATATAAAACCAGTTTCCCTGGTATTCCGAAAAAAAATGATGATTAGAGAGGTAAGGTCTAGGTGTTTTTTCCTTATAGTATGTATATTTAACCATTATAGCCTTAAAATACGTGAATTTACAGTTATATATTAACCTTCTATTAGTTTATATAACTATTGTGGTAATTAATGTAGTCACAACTTATGTTGTAGCTACCTGGTATTTTGGGTCAAGATTACTATCTATGAAATCCAGATTATTGTCATGTATTAGAATCATAAATCCGGATACATTTACTCTAAGATTCAAACACTACCTTCCCAATTCCTACTCCTATTAGCGTTATAAATATGTAAATAGCTTGGACGTGCAGTAAAACGCAGTGTTATAGTTCGGCCCCTTTTGCTTAGGTACTGTACCTACTTTATTAAAGCTACTAGCGCATGGGGGTGGCAGAATTCGTCATATATCATTATGATGCTGACACCCACGCAAGCTTACGGTAGTGGGTGTAGGCAGTAGGCGAACCGCGAAATAATGTAGTCTAATCGCTGCTATCTAATCGTACCGAGTGTTTTATATCAGGAGAGCTAACACATGGCAGTCACATATCTCATCTCTGCGATGGTGCGATGACTATTGTAGCGATCCTGACAACCGTGATTATTTTTAAGATACCATCAGTAAGACTCTGAGATATTCTAGTCAACGCTTTCTTACAGATGAGTTTAAGTGAACGTTTATTTATTTTCAACAGGCTAAATTGCGTGCTTATTTTATGACCTTGACGAATCTTCTACCAGTGAAGATGCCTGGAAGAGTAACGATGTGTTATGTTCTGTTGGTTTGGAGGGTAGTCCCCGCATGGACGGAGGATGTCTACGTTAAAAACATTGAATCGAGTATCCCACGCTATCAACAGTTGCAGCAGGAGCAGAATCTCACGTGGGCCGAGTTGGAACATATCGTACGCCACGTGGTCGAATATTGGACCCACGAGCCTAATCGGACTTTGTGTATTAATAAGGTAAGTCATAATATTGTTGTTTAAGAAGACGTCATTGAGAGCATGACACCTGGTTTGACTTCCTTATGAATACTTGGAGTATTTGAAGGATTTGCAATATACGAGTGGCTTAGAGTAGTGACGTATGCAAGATTGTGACTTAGGGTTTGGGATGGGGGAAGGGGCTCAACGCTATACGAGTGGTTGATATTTTTTTAAACACTAAGCGGGTAGTAAATTTATGAGCATAAAATTATATTTATATTTTAAAGTAAAATTATATGTATTATTTTAACGTAGCTGACGTTATTAGCAGAAATATTTAATAACAAGTATAAAAATAGATACATAATTATTATAATATTCAAATCTAATGTATGTGTATATTTTAAAGTTAAATTTAAAAAAATTAAAGAATAATAAGAAAAAAATAATTACATTTTTAATTTTTTAGATAAAACGCTCAATAAATATTTTTAGCTGTATAAAATAACGACAAAAAATACCAAGATGAGGACGGTGATCAGATATAGTTGAAAATCTCAAGATCTTTAAATATTTTAGGGCATAAAGATTAGAGTCTGGGGTCTTAAACCTTTCTTTCTACCCTGCCACCCCTGACAACCTCATCCCCCTTGCTATTCCTGCTCCTATATACTCCATCCCTTCTACTTCCCCTCCACCTGGTAACACTACTGGCTAAGAGCCTACGATTCTAAAGTGTCCTACGTGGGGAATAGCCTAGTAGTTTATGGTTCATATAAGACATGATGCCTTCAGTGAGAGTTTTTTCAAAGATCAATAAAGGTTTACCCTCAATATGATCCCATTCCAGTTAAAGTTTAAAGCTGTACATTTTTAGGAAGTTAACTTGTCTTGTACAAAGAAATATCCTATATATTTAATGTTTTTGTTCAGATCATTTTTCATGCAATCCCAATACAGTTAAAATCAATTATTTGTACGGAAGGGAGAACGATAAACTTTTTAATCATTACTCTTTTATTATTTAATATTTTATTTGAATCCTAAATTTTAAAAGAAGCACCAAGTTAATTATTCCAAATAAACCCTTTATAATGAAAATATAATTTGAGGATTGATATATTTTGCCTGACATCTTAATTCAAAATTATATATATATATATATATTAATTTTTTAATACATATATATAATTTAAAAAAAATTTAGTTCGTACTAGAAGTCATAATAATTGCTAAAGTGGCTATAAAATTAGATATCAGTATTTTTAAAAGTGTAAATATTTTATTTTATTTTAATAATCTATTACTAAACTAAATAGTTCAATTTATTTATAAATCATATAGTTTTTTTTATAGATACATCCTGAAATTATTTATGCCACATTTGGGGTCTAGATTTTAAAGTATTGTTTATTTTTAAGATAATTTTATATTTTCTTTAACTATTTTGCTGTACTATTTTTAAAGATCCTAATCCACTTTCTAAACACGTACCTGCATTAATATGTGGCTATGTTAATGATTTGTATATTTATAAACTGAAAATACGGGAAAATTATTTGAATATTTAATAATCTCAAAATACTTTTAAAACAGTTAATATAAAGCTTTAATACATTTAGAATGATTTGTGAACTTCTACACACTAGTATTAATGTTCGCTTGGATTATTTTTGATTGTCAGGGTTATTTGCATTTAGTTACAATAATGTGGTGGAGTTGAAGGAGAGGCAGAAGACAGGGCGTATTGGAGGTCTAAGATTCACTGACAAAAGGAATGGTCCTGTCGTAAGACAGAACACCTAATAATAATATAATAATAATGTGGTAGGGGTGCGTAAGATATAATTCAAAGGAAGTGTACCCGTATTTACGTCACGGGAGATTAGGGAACAATAAAATTGGGGGTGAACACCCACCCTCAAAATACCCAACCTGGTTTCGAACCCTAACTTTTCGTCATTGGCAGTCCAGTTTTTGGCTAGAGTTTCATCTTAAATCACCAATGCGGCTGATGGATGTTTTAATTTTAGTCAAATAAAGAAAATATATTTTTATAGCTTCTTAACTTAAGTGGCTTTTAAGGCCTACGATCGCATTATGAGTTAACTCCTAATTAATCTTACTTAGCATGTGAAAATTATAATAATTAAAAACATTTCTTTTTCAGGAACCCTCTGAAAATTTTACTAATAAATAAACGGATGGAAAATAGTCCCATAAACCAATGGTCTCCAAACCGACCATGATCTTGCACCCTATATTAGTACAAATAGATAACGTCCACCCCTAATATATACATTTAAATTATACAGGCCTACATCAATATAGATCCACAACCGCCTCGGTGGCGTAGTTAGATAACGCGCTAGTCATGTTAAGCTAGACTGCCGAGGACGGGGTGATTGAGGATCGAATCTCATTAGGGTGAAATAGGAGGAGTTTTTCTTAAATTATTTTCCACTCTCCTTCCACGCAAATGCGGGCTCACTTCCTCTAAATTCAACCTTCCCTATCTCATTAGCTTAATTAGTACTTAGGCGTATAGCCCGAACGGATAGTAAGACACGGTGCAAAATAAATAAATAAATATATATATATATATATATACACATGTTAATGTAGACTTGGTTTACGCTGAATGGAGGCTTATCTTGACAGATTATACTATGGTCTAGGGGTGCGCGAAGTCCACCTTTTCAATACTAGGTGAACTCGAATTGATTATATGGAATATTCTCGAAGCCAAATCGAAGTTCGAATATTTTCTTAGAATTGTTTTATGCTTTGAAAAAATATAATACTGTGATTATTTATATTACTTTATACACTGAAATTACTTAGAAAATGTTTTATTTACAATTGTTTGTAATATTCCGTGTTAATCTGACAAATAGAGTTATTATCATAATATTCAATTCAATTACTTCCAATTTTTTTCCACATCAATATTAATTTATAATACATGAAACAGCTCAGAATGGCTAAATTTGAACATAAAGTGAGTATTTTAGCAATCAATATTTTTACTGATGAAGCTTCGAAGTCAGGATTTGTTTCGAAGCGAAATCGAAGCTGAGTTTTGTTTCGAAACCAAGTCAAAGGGCCAGTTTCATAGTCAGATTTAGTACGCCTAAAGTGTGAGTTGATACTAAACACAGGACGACACCTACCTGGACCAAAATGGAATGAGCCAGTTTTGCATATGAAACTGGCCCATTCCATTCAATTTCAGGTAGGTGACGTCTATTATTTAGTATAGCGCCGCATTTGAGGCGTACTAAATCTGACTATGAAACTGGCCCAAAGTTTTGAAGCTTTGCACACTCCTACTTTACGGCGTAATCTGTAAAGCTAAGAATATATCGTTCAGTATTATGAAATTGACATCATTAAACATACACTAAAAATAAATTAAGTTAAAAAAAGAGAAATAAATACAACTAAAAATCACGTACATAAAATGATTGCCTATTGCGGGCACATTAAGTATTTTAAAAGGCTCTTGTCTCTTGTTTTCTTACCTTACCCCAATAGATCGTCATTCACACCACAATTTAATGTAGAATAAAATAATACTAGAATTTTGCTTGTACTTTAAAGTGAAGTGGAATTGAACGTGATTAAGGTCTGTACTTTTACAGTTCTTGTGTAATTTTTTTTTTTTGGCCGAAACAAATACAATAATGCTTCAGTATATAAATTTAGTTTGATTTTATACGTCTAGTAATATCAAAAGTTTTTGAATATTTGTCATGGCCATCGCGAGATTAGACCAGAAAAATTTGGCATTTTCATTTAACTAAGTTTCTGTTTAAGTTCATTCGACCACAACAATTTTATCGAATAATTTTAACAAGAATATTTTTACAAGCCATAAATAGCAATTCATTGATTTCAAATCATTAAAGTTCACCAGTTATAAGGGGTCTCACTTGCTGTTATATGCTTTTTCGTACCGTTGTTAAGGTAAAGTAATTAATGTATGAGTCTGAAATTTAGTATAACTAGACATTCATATGAAAAGTACACAATGGAATATATATAATGTTTACAATACTAATATAATAAATATTTCAAGGAAATATTAATATTATTAATAGATGTACATATTAATATTAATAACATATATTAATATTAAAATAATATTATTAATATTATAAATATTTTATTATGTACACCTCATATGACTCTAGTTATACTTAATTTCAACCCTAGCCTAACCCCTTATATTGACTACTTTACCTTAACAACGGTAGGTAAATAGCATAGAATATCAAGTTTGACCCCTTATGACTGGTGAACTGTATTGATTTGAAATCATTGAATTGTTATTTCTGGCTTGTAAGTATACTCTTGTTAAAATTGTACAATACAATTTTGATGGTAGAAATATCTTAAATGCCATTATGTTCGTGACGAATATAAGATAGCTGTTTAACTAGCTATCTGCAGAAAATTAAATTAAACGTATCTGCCGAAACAATATTTTATTTAATTTGGCCAAAAAAGTTTTTGTTGTTGTAAAAACCGCATAAGATTGCTTTCACACCCATCCCAACTTATGGTGGGGATGTAGAGGACGCTAGAAAGGGTAATTGTTTTAGCAATTTTTATAGCAGACATTTTTGGTCAAAAGAAATCAAACATTGCTTTAGTACGAACATAGAGTTTAATTTTCTTCAAATGGTAACCCCAACATTTCTTGAATATCTGTTAAGGGTGTCCTTGAATTTATCGACAACTTTTCTCTTCATTTAAAAAGTTTGTCATATAATACTACTATGTTCATGGCAGATATTATACAACAGTTGGTATCACCTTGTGAAGAAAATTAACTTTTATATTTGTACTAAAGCAATGTTTTATTTGTTTTAGCAAAACAAATGTTTTGCTATAAAAACTGCAAAAACATTGGTTTTATCTCGCGTTCCCTACATCCCCATATTAAGGCTCGGTGATTGAAGTGTCAAAATTCCCACTACTTTATTTTAGAGAAATGTAAGAATATTAAATCCAAGACAGCTCTAAATGTATAATTTTATTATATTTATATAAATAAATGTAAATTGAGCTAGAACTAAGAGATAGTTATTTTTCTACTCGGTTAACTTATCCCCTATGATTCTATGGGGCAAACGGATGTAGAAATTCTGGGGTCTTGTATAACCTGAGACTCCAATTAACACAATTAAAATCGTGCTTTATTTTCACAGATATATATAGTCATGTGCTAGGGCTGACATTAAATGTACTTTCGTAGATTAGGTTGCCATGCAAGCAACTTTTCTGAAATAACATTTCTCTAAAGCGTTTAACACAAATAAAAAATAAATGGTACGCCGCACCGCACAGACTTTCTCTCTCTTTCTATAAACTCGTAAGATTTCTGAACGGAATAATGTACATTGTATCATCACCACTCCACATAAGAACACGCATAAAATAATATACAATGATATAGAATCAATGAGAAAAGAGGCGCATCTTTGTC
>CABFWO010002629.1:23936-39509 GCA_902155825.1 Timema genevievae
TAGTCAATATTTACATTTTTTATTGGTCAAAATGTATAAATGAATAATTAAATATCAATGCGATGACTTGAAGATGTACAACACCTTATAAAATGTTAAAATTTTATTCCGTTCAGAAATCTTACGACTTTATAGAAAGAGAGAGAAAGTCTGTGCGGTGCGCCGTACCATTTATTTTGACTATATTAAATGAATAGCTGTGAATGCCAGCAAATCCATACTAAATGATAATTTATGTTATATTAAAATTTTAACTCCCAAAAATGAAGAAGGTCCATATTATTATTATTATTATTGTTATTATTATTATTATTAGTAATAATACTATTCGTTTGGCACTTGAAATGGGTGGACGTGTTTTTACTAAGCTCCACAAGTGCAATTTGATCCTGTGAATTTTTTGGTCGACAAAGATTTATTTGGTGTTATGGCCCTTGTAAATAAAAGTTTCATCTAGACTGCCTCAAAATGAATGAAGCAGTGTACAAGGGTTTCTTAAAGGAAAAGTGGGGTATCTATTTTCAAGTGTGATCCATGTACCAAAAAAGCCAAAGATTTGTTTGGGGGTAATATCCTCACCAAATCTACTTCTGCACCCTCTCTTCCAGAGTGGCCAGATAGGCCCATTCCTCAAGTAAAGAAGTATTTTAAGGAGATGTGTAAAGCTCCATCTGCTGGTTAGGAAGCAGCTACAATACATCTGGTAAATTCCCTGATCAACATGGTTTATGGTCTCCTCGGGTATATAATTGAGCAACGATAACGCTCTTTTAAAAGCCCCAATTTAGGAGCTTTTATCTTGTAAATCCCCGGTATGTTTAGTTTCAGTTGAATCTCAATTATCTTTATCTTCACAGTACTCAAATTGATTCCACCCCATCTACTTCTCACCTATCTTATTCATAGACATCACTTGATTAACTTTTAGCCAAGCTTTAAATTCCAATAAAACAATCTCTGTTATCGACTCCAAGATTGGTACGCAATCATCATTTGGATCGCAGGTCACGTCAGCAAACGCTGACGATTAATTTATGGTTGTGGCGTGTCTTAAAAACAAGTAGCAAATTCCAACAGGCGCGAGAATCCACCGGTTCAGCGCTAGCGTGTAAATAATTGGCTGGTTGGTTATAAGATAGCCACTGACCTGCAAACAATTAACAAAATCGTTTTAAAAATCTACAATTGTCACCCGTTTTTATCCTGTAGTTTCTTTCCTAGACATTACGTCTTATTTGACCAAAGATCTTAAATACCTTGTCTATTCAAAATAGAAAACAAAATGTTCTTCCTTCCATATTTATGTTAAAGAAAATGATTTACCCTTGAGCAACAATGGTGATATTTGGTCTTCTGGTTGCCTTATTGCGCCTTTCTGCAGGAGGTTTCTACCAGAGCTATCATCTACTATCAGTATGATAAGGAGTCCCCCAGTGTATCTGTCCCTGCGAAAACTACAGCTGCATCTGACCTTGACTCACAAGAGGATACATCTATAACCCCACTCGTGATTGTCAATGGAGGACTGGTGAATACTAATGAAATTTCACTCTATTATCAAAATGTTAATGGTCTTAGAGCTAAAGCTTGTGAATTATCTACTAATGTTTGATTGAATTAATTCTATATTATTCGTTAGATTTAAACGTGGATCTCTAGTGAGTATGTTAGTAAAAATTACTTTCCACCTAACTATAATATTTATAAATCTGATAGGTTATATGATGAAGCTACTGTCTCAAGGGGTGGTGGTGTTCTTATTTCTATTAGTGACTCTTTCTTGTGGTGTCAGAAGAAGTGATCTTAAAAATAATATGGAAAGTGTCTGGATTGAAATACCAACCTTTGATAACAAAAAATTGTTAATTAGGAACACATTTGCTCCCTAAACAAGTCAATTTTTTTTAGTTACATTACATTTCTTAAAGGTTCTCTAGCCAACAACCGCTTTAGAATAATATTTTTATGTGATTTTAACTGCTTTAAATTGAATGAAAATATCATAATGATCAAAATATCTCATTTCTACATAAAATTAAAAGCTATCCAGCTTCTTTCATCGACTAATATAATATAGTTTGAACAATTTAACGAAATTGATACCCGCTTCGGTGGCCGCGTGGTCTAATGCACTACTTTCATGCCATACTATCTCGTGCTATACTAGGCTGCCAAAGACGGGGATATCAGAGTTCGATCCCGGTCGGATGCACTGAGGCTGATTTTTACTAAATAGTTTTCCACTCTTCTTACACACAAATTCGGGTACACTTCATCTCAATTAAACTTTCCTAGTCCCTAAACCATTAGTGTAATAAGTATATAGGCGTATAACACGAACGTGCAGTAAGACGCGATGCTAAAAAAAAAAAGAAACTGATAAAAATGGCATTAGCCTTTAGACCTTTTTTTTGCTTATTTCCACAACCCTTGGTAGCCAATAGCTCTCACTCACTAGTAAATATTGATAAAGCTCATCCGCCCTTACTGATTACACTAGATGTATCTATTGCTACTAAAAATAATGCTACCCCCACCACATATATCGATTATGCAGGTGGTGATTAATTTAATCTTTATAATTACCTGGCCACTTCTGATTGAACTCTTATTTATTAAACCACTGATGTTAATTTGGCCAAAGTTAATTTCAACAAATTAGTCCAAAGGAAAATCAAAACGCATATTCCTCAAATTACTATTCAAAATTCCTCCAAATATCCGATTTGGTCTTCTTCTATGGCTAAATACTATATTAGGTGAACAATTTTTTTTAAAGTCCAAACAAACAAACACATTTTTCACACTCTCATAAACTACTTAAAACAACTTCGACTATAGATAGAGCCATTTGAATTTGGTCTCCCCTTCCGCAAACGACTGTCCGGTCTACCCCCATGCTCCAAGATTTTATACGAAGCGGGCGCTTTGGAACATTGGGGAAGGTCCAGAGGACAGCCGCCCGCAGAAGAGGAGTACTGGCCGAAAGTTTTATTCATAATTACAAACAGGAAATACATTATATACATTTATACATCTGGTACTACATACTATTTCATGACGTCGGCGAGGCTGGGATCTTCCAGCAAGATCTGGAGAGTGAGGTACCGTGAGCCGGGGTCTGCTGAGTTCAGTTCGGAGGCAATCCAAAACGTATCTAGAGACACGTTTCTAAGCATGTCCATGGCCCTAAGGTAGAGCTTGACCAACTTAGGAAAATTGAATACTAGGAATCTACCTGTTATGGTTGAGTGGAGGGCTGTAGTATTATACACCCCTTGGTGGATTTCTGTTGGATTAAATTCACGGGCACACCAGCACAGGCCCATCAAGGCTGCAATCACCTCAAGTCAGTTGATCTCTTGGCGAGTTGTGAATCGTTTGATGACTGATGAGTCAGAGGCTGAGTGGTATGCTAGAGCCGGAAATGGAGTAGCACCTAAAAAAACTGCCACAGGCGTGTCTTCTGGTTTCTTCCATGCTTTTCGGGTCCCCTGCTCCAGTTATAGGAGACGTTTAGCTATGCCAAGAAGCTTGCGATGGATCCTGGCTGTTGCAAAGGCTGGACAGTTCAGATTGTATCTGTTCCAACTCAGATAGCCACCGACTCTTTGCAGATCTTTATAGTTGGCAGATGGAACGTCGTTGAGGAAGGTTTTTATTCTAGCTTTGGACTGTGTGGTTAGGTGAAGTTCATTGTTAGGTGTATAGATGTCAAAGCCCAGGTAGATTAACCGTTGAACTGGTGTCATCTTGGACTTTTCCATGTTGAGGGTGAATCCCAGAGCAGTCAGCTCCTCTATAACTTGTTCCAGTTTTCCCGCATTTAGAAACTAAAACAGCAAATCATCTAAATACACAATACACTTCACATCTTAGAGTTTTTTTACACTGCCATGGTAGCTTCACTCATTAGCTGCTGTAGTATTGAGGGTGACAGGGAATTCCCCATAGGTAAACGAGAAAAGGAATACCTAACCCTCTTGTAATAGACACCGAAGAACCTTAGAGAATCCTGACTAAGATGAACCTGAAACAATCCGTTGGCCAGATCAAAATTGACCATCCAGGCACTCTCCGGGAGGGTTTGCAAAGCTATTCCAGCTGAATTTAACAAAAACGGTGGGCACAATTAAAATTAGGTCCATGTGCTAAAGTCATAAATGATCCTGATTTTTCCATTTGATTTGTGGATAGCAAAAAGTGGGAAGCATTGCATACCTCAGTGTTGACTTTAAGTAATCTATGGCCGTCCAATCTTTATGACTGTGTCCATCATGGTTGATGAAGCGTTTCGCTGGAATGTATGTGGAGCATCTCTGGGTCTGGTGATGACGGCCCCAGTGTGAGGTGAGCTGAAGACCACACTGGAGCTGGTGACGCATCTGGTGTGCTGTCTTCATCGCTGATAATGTCGGTTGGGTCGGTTGAATCACGATCAGCTGGGGTCCGACTTGATACGGGTGTAAATATATCTGGTTCTTCGATGACTGCCAGTGGGGCTACGTCCTCTATATCGATGCCTAGTTCATGAATCAGCCGGACAAGATCATTGATCGCATCTTCTATTGGATAGCAAATTTCCACTGCTTTGACCATCTCTTGGAGTTCCAGGACTGAGAGAAGGAGGTTGTCCCATGTATCTCTTTATAGTGGTGTGATTGTCCAGTCGTCGTCAATTTCTGGGATGTTGTTGGCCAACTCTGCGATTTGTTGTAGAGCTCACGGTTCTTCCAAAAAGTTCCACGGGTCCTCGACGTGAAGGGGTTGTGGAGGGGGAAGCCCATCTGCCACGAACACTCTTGCCAAACTTTCCTGGCTAGGAGGAGATTTCTTAATACACGCCATGTAGGTATTGTTGTGGTTGGTCTCCCCTTTTGTCAAAATAGTATTAAAAGCAAACCTAAGGATTTTTGGGAATTAAAAAAATATCGTGTGAATAAAGTATCCTTGTCAAACCTATAAATTCATGACATATTTATAATGGCTCCTTTAATAACTTCAAACTAGTTTGGGACCTACTTTCTTTCCGTAAATAATTCAGCCTTACCGGCCTTACCCTGCCCCGTTATTGAAACTAGCGTGTGGTTGTATCCATGCCACACTACATCCTTGGATGTTGCTAAGCTATTAAAAAGCTGAGTTTTTCTAGATGTGCCGGGATGGATGGAGTTACATGCTCACGGCATTTTTAGTCCAATGTTAGCACATATCTTTAACATTAGCCTGTCAAATGAAACATTTTCCCTTATATGTAAACCATCTGTTGTCATACCTATTTTTTTTAAAAAAGCTCAAAAACAAACGTTTTCTAGAGTAATCGAGAAAATAATAATGAATCATAATTTCCACCATGTAAGGAATAATTTCAAAGAAAATCAACATGGATTTATAAAAATAAATCTAATGTTACACATTTGGTAGAATGTCTGGGGCATGTTGCCTCTCAAACACCCAAGGCCATGTTGATGTTATTTATTTTACCAAAGTAAGGCTTTTGACTTGTGTCAGTATAGTATTATTCTCTTAAAACTTTTTAATTTCGGCCTATCTCACTCATTTGTAAATTTATTTAGCAGTTATTTGCATGTTAGATAATTTGCTATTAAAATTGATTTACACACCGCCAAGTTCACCACATTTTAGCCCCTTTGTAGTATATATCAGGGTTCTAATTTAGGTCTTCTTCTCTTTAACGTGTTAATTGATGATATTGGTAAACATTTAAACTCATCTAGTTATATACTTTTTGCAGATGATGTAAAACTCTTTAAAAGTACCAAATCAATTGCAGATTATTAAGGCTTATAAAATGATATATATAATATTTTACAATGGTCTCTTGAAAATGGAAAGTCTATTAATAAATCCAAGACTAAAGCTATATCTTTTACGAGGAAAACTAATCCTATTTTTTTACTTATAAATGGATCAATAGTTCGCTTCCTTTAGATTAGTTATCTAGGTGTTCTACTATATAACAAACTCTACTCCCACTATCATGTTGACCATATAATATCTCAATCATTGAAATTACTTGGACTTATTAGATTTATTACCTCATCATTTAAGAAATTTGACAGTTTTTTTATGTCTGCACTATGCCCTTGTTAGATCTAAGCTATAATATGATACTGTTGCTAGTAATTCCATTAACTTAACTGACTATCTCAGGTTAGGAAACGATCAATGAAAATTTGTCACTGCGTGCTGTGATCAATTCCTTATTAACCAGATTCATTATGATTATGACAGAGTTCGAAACCTCTTCGGGTTCCAAAAAATCTTCTCGCGTAGACTTTATTGTGATACCCTTTTTGTTTCTAATATTTTCAACAGTAAAATTTCTTTTGAATTCGCCCTTGATCGTGTAGGTATTCATGTCCCTTCTCGAGCCTCTCATCCAAAATCCAAAATTATTTTCTTTGAATAACGCTTAGAAGATGGGCCCTATGTGTTTTTGTAAGCCCTATGCATAGCGCCTTCTAGATTTGTCAAATTTAACTTTTATCATAAAAGAAAAGCCAAACCCAAGAGCTATTTAATGAACTCCTTCATCAGTAATTTATCCTGTAGAACAGGGTGGTCCAACGTTTTTCATCCCAAGGGCCAAATCAGATTATCAATTTACACCGCGGGCTAAATATATATTTAGTAATCCCATCAACCCTTAATACATTTATTTGTATTATTTAATGTACACTTCCTGAACCGACTGATTATATCAGCACACGAGAAATGTCTATGAGCGAGAGTGAAAGAGCCTACCAGTTCTACCAGAACATAAATTCCAGGGTTCTTGTACGGTACATGCCACAATCGACATGAGATCAACGGCTTTACTTCCCCTCCGAAGTAAGTTGCGCTGCAGATTTTTATCACTCAAGAAAAATCTGTGAGCCCAGGCTGGGTTTGAATCCATGAACATCGGGTCCTGAGGCGAGCATTTTACCCCAAGACAACCGAGGTCGACAACTTAATAACTAATCACTTTCATTCTTTATACTTAAATTGTATATTTTGTTGGTAGAATATTTCAAATTTTACTAAAAATGTTTATAACAATAAATGTTAATAACAAAAAAATGCATAATGAAATATGCACACACACACACTTTCACAAAACAACTTAGTGTTATAGATATATATTTATACATATTTTTACTAATCAAATAAATACATACTAAAGTGCAAAACTGACCTTTTTAAATTAATATTTTTATTTGAATTTATTTCACATCTCGGGGCCACATTTTCTGTGAGCACGGGCCGCCAGTTGGACCACACTGCTGTAGAGGATCTACCTCAAATATTTAAATTTACATACTTCTGCTTTATTTGTTAACTTATTTTTTATTCTTTCATTTTCTTAAACACCGCATAATACTACCCATTCAGGTTATATTCTTGTTTGCTAATTGTTACTACTTTTTAAATACTTACGCTTTTAAAATTGTTTAGTTATTTTTTACTATAGTTAATTTTTTTATAATCATTATTATTTTACAATATTTTTGAACTATTCATAAGTATGTATAATTATTTAGCTATGATTGTTTATCTTATTTTCTTAGTTTATTACGTATACGTGCTTGTAAGATACTTGTATACTTTACAATGCTGGCCTGTCATAGGTGTCATGACTATTGGATTGCACTATAATAAAGGAAATTGAAATTAAATCGAAGTTATTACTATTATTATTTTTACTAGTAGTAATATTAGAAATCCTATGTACTTAAACAATGGAGAATAGGATAAAATACAATATTATACAATGTTTAGTCATACCATCTTGGATAGAAATTTATCTAGACATAGATAATTTAATCTTTTGATAAATTCAAAGAATTAAAGATTCAAACAAATAAAAATATTAGACATTCAAACAATATGGTTACATAATGTTGTGCTCCCTGTTGAGAGTATTTGATTGATGACTGAAATTATTAATCCTAAACACCAACACATTATTTAACTTAAACTATTTGAAAGGTTATGTGGCATCAATGTTATGTTTAAAATGGTCCATATGAATGAGATAATCAAATTTAAATTATGTACTCACAAAAGAGTTATAGATCAGTTGAAATAGAAATTGACTTTTACAAAAATATTTCCCCCCACATATTATAAGTTACACTGTTTTCCTAAATTTTAATATTCTATAAAAATTTACAGTAAATTTAACCATACGCTATTTTTGTAAATCAAATATTCCTGAATTAATTGATTTTTTGAGGTTGAGCCATCCTTTCACAGCTAATGAACTCGGCCTTCTTAAATACCAGAAAATAGCAAAATGATGTCTACTCTAAGGAAAATGAATTGTGCCTCTTTGTGCGCGGAAAAATTGGTTGGAGGAGGAAAGGTGTTGTAGCATACTTCGTGCGTGTGATGAAATAGAGAACACATGATCACACGTATAAGTGATACTTGAAATGTAATACAATCAGTCATGTTGTTTGCTTTTGTTATCATCCACTTTAGGATTTTTCATACACATGTTTCTTTAAAACAAAATTGTTCTGCTATTCAAGAAAAAGATAAGATTGAAAATACGGTGACATTTGAGAGCTTATAATAAACACACACACACACAAAAGCTAAGCATTCCAATAAATGAATGTTTGCATCAGACTTTGAAGCAACATAGTGTTATCATTTATAATATAAAAAATGCAATATTTAAAGTAAATTTACTAACCTTAGACAGTGGTGGATCCGGAGTGGTAATGGGTATGACCCCCTCCCCCCATATAGAAAATATTCAAAGATATTGAAACCAATACTTTAATGTTGTAAAAATAATCACTGACTCTTAGCACCTCTCTCATATTATCTCCTACAAGACCTAATCAATAACTTTCAAGTGGCTTAAAATTAAAACCATCCAGTAATTAGATTACAATGATAAGTATAGTAACCAATTATTGTATTAAAATATATATTTTTCTATTATTACCTACTAAAACATTCAAACATTCTAGGCCCATGTACCGTACATATTTATTACTTTTATTGTGAAACTGTATTTTTGTATTTTTTTGTATTAAAATTGCAAATTTGCAAACCAAATTTGTATTTTTAATTACAAATCATCTTTTAATTGTTTTTTTATAAACTAGCAGTATTGTTATTATTATTAAAATTATTATACATTAAAAACTTGATTAGTTAGAATTATTAAATTTTTACTTGAAGGAGCCTAATGAAAATCAATCGCCCCCCTTGACAACGGGCCATGGATCAGCCCTTGACCTTAGAAGTGAGACAGTTACCAATGTTTTACTGGCTTATTTATTATATATATATATATATATATGATTTTTGAAATCATACATTCTCAACGTGTTTTCACTCCTGACTAGAGGTAGATTTTTTTTATTTATGTTCTGATTTCTAATCTGTTTTTTCAAACTTCTCTTAAGTGATCCACTGGTGAAATTCCTCTTAACTTCCTTTTTTTATCCCTACCTTCATACACAGGGTACATTCTAATCCCAACTGCTCTGGTAGATTAGTATACACGGGAATCAACCGCGAACTAATTTAATTAATTGAAGTATGTTCACCCAACCACGGATACATCCATTAAAATTTTAATTTTCCCTTTCTTCTGGTAAAAATATCTATAATGTGATAGGTTGGAAAAAAATTAAAAATATTGCAACAATGTCCAAACGATTAATTTCCTTTACTCCCTGTAAATAATATTTATTATTTAATGTATGTAAATTTATTTGAAAAGCATTTAGATTAAAAACCTTCTTCACATTAAAAACACTAAGGCAAAATTACATAGTCATATTGCCCTTGGTCAAACTATGTCATTTTACCCTGAGCACATGGTTGCTACCAAATCTTTTTCCTCACCCTAAAGGTGTCAAGTATTTATGTTATTCAATTATAGTGAGTAATATAAGCCTTCATTGATGAGCATTAGGTGGTGAAAGATAAAAAAAAATAATATAAAGTTCTCCTATAATCGACGACTTGAAATCACCTTAAAATATATTTGGATGACATAGCTTTCAAATATTATTTTCTCTCATCGTTAATAAAGCTGCGTCACTCTCGCCATCAACAGAGGACCACTGTTGCCAACCTATCTTGCTACTAATTATATTCCCGGTGGCACTACCCACGTCATATAAACGAAACACTGACTGTGTCATTTTATACTGGTATGCCATAATAGGCTAGTTTCCCCTTCATGCATAAGTGCAACGGGCCCCTTTATTCCACCACTCCTGGTGCTTCTTAGAAAAAATACGAAACCAGAGCTCCTTGATGGGGCTCCAAACGGAAGTACTATAGCGTGCTATAAATCTGGAAGGATATAAATGGAAAGTTTCCTGAAATGGTGTCAGGAGAGGTTCTTGGCCAATTTGAAGCCCACCAAAGACGATCCTGTGGTTTTGGTATTGTATGGCCATTATTCACATACCAGAAACCTGCCACTATTAGATCTTGCCCGAGATAATGGGGTGCAAATTGTAAGTTTGACACCTCATTGCTCACACAAAATGCAGCCGCTTGACAGAGCTTTCATGGCACCATTTAAGTCTTACTACGCGCAAGCAATAGAATCTTAGCTCAAGCAATACATAGGTAGAATGTAACTCACTATCAAATAGAAAGACTGTTGGGTCAAGCTTACAACAAATCAGCTACAGTTGCGACAGAAGAACATGGCTTCAGAAAAACTTGCTTGTTTCCTCTAAACCGTGAAATTTTTCAAGCGCATTAGTTTGCTGTTGTTGACGATACTTCTGATCCAACAACCAACATCCAATAAACTGGAACTAGTAGCATCCAACAACCTGGTTATAGCGGAATTCAACAACCTGGTTCTAATAGCATCCAACAACCTGATTCTAGTGCAATCCAACAAATTTATTCCAGTGGAATCCAACAAACTGGTTCGAGCGGCATCCAACATCCTGGTTATAGAGACATCCAACAACCTAGTTCTAGCGGCATCCAATATCTTGGTTTTAGCAGTGTTCATTCATCGCCTCTAGGGAGTCCTAAAATAATGCCAGATGATAACAGTCCTCTTCCTTCCTTAAAAGTACAAGCCCGAACCACTAAAGCCAGAGGAAGACCAAGCTGTCCTGCCGCTGTACTTACAAGATCGCCTTACAAAAACCAGCTGTTAGAAGACATTGCAAATAAAGAAAAAAAGAAGGACGCTAAAGGGAAGCAAGAATAATGTTGAACCAGGGATATAATCAGCATCTGAAGGGATAAAACGAACTAGCAAAAGGATACATTTACAAAAGACAAAAGAAAGGAAAAAAATGCGACAAAGAAAAGGAAGACGCTGAAAGTGTCATCTTCAGAATCAAGTGAGGAAGATGAACCCACCCAAAGGGGCTGGGGTCAAATTATGAATAAAGTTATAAGTACATGGCATACAATATTTGATTTAATTGACAAAATGTTACATATAAAAAATTAAAGTCTTAAGTGGGTGTCGTGGTGTGCTCTCTGATTATACAACAAAGTATAATGAGTGATCAAAGTAGTATAGGAAATATGTTTTGATGAGCTTTATATCTGGTCTGTTACAATGAGCCTTAATGAGAGCGCACAAGTTAATAAAGCTTTATGAGGTATTATTAGCATTAATGCAATAAGCTAAATTAGGCGGTCAACTTAGAGTAAAAAACCTACAACAAGATAAACTAGAGTACGAGCATAGATTCGAAAGTTATAAACAGGCTGCTATAAGTGAGATCGTTTAGCTAAATACAATATAAGGCAAGATAGAATGTAGTTAGTGACAGGAGGCAGATTCATCATCCCATTAATACAAATGGTAAATCATATAGCTCAAGATGTTCCATATAACTATATATTCTGGGAACTTGGCGACTACCTTCTCATAGTTAGTTGCCACTTCATTACTGTTTACAAACTAAGTGAACATTAAGACCACCGGTAGGGGCTGCAAGAGATATCCCTTACACTTGGGATATAGATGTTCTAATTAGGACAACATTAAAATAATCATAAGTACACAAAAATATCCCATTTATCAAAACTTGTAAGAAAGGTATACATTAGAACACTGTCGTGTTCTTTCACATAATCTTAAGGAACCCGTCTAAGCGGTACAAAAATCAGTCAAATGTTGGAGTCCAAGAGGCCAAGCAAGGACATGTCTGGCAAACAAGTAACATAGAGAAAGAATAATAAAAAAGAGAACATGAGAGTATTTACTGGGGGAAAAGGCCTAATTAGGCCATAAACTGCTAATAGCTAACCCCAATTTTTCTAGAGTTGACGTTCCCCTGTAATAGGTGACAGAAAGTCCCATCTAAACTAACAGAACAACTTCAGAGTGACTAGGCATAACATTCAATAGCCCATAACAACACTAAGTCGTTAAGCGACAAGCAGGTAACTGCTAAACCGTTAGAGGGGAGCCCAAGAGAGGTAAACAGTGTCTACACATTGTACTGTTAAATATATATATATTTTCTAAAATCTCTAGCCAACTCATCAAGTGGCGCTATGCCAAACTGGTAAAACTATTCTTACAAGGTATACTATGCCACTATAAACTAGCTTTGTTCTGAAGGTACCAAATGCCCTGTAAGCTAGGAATAGGCATACCTAGGCAAATTGAACTAATAAATATTAATTAAATCTTAATCTTATACATGTATAGAACGGAGTCGCTAAGCGACGGACTACTACATATTGATATACAAAAAACATCTTGACTAAGGTAAACAAATCCTACTCAATACGACTGCTGAAAATAAACTTATGATCCCGAAAGGGATAACAATTGTATTGTGCTAAATAAAACGGACCATCTCCCTAGCAGGATAGACTGACCGTGTTGATACTCAGAAAATGTCCTTATTGTGGCGGGGGCTAGCTGGAGCCAATCGTAGCCACGGCGGAGTTGGACGCCATGGTGTCCTGGGCAGTTGTCTCTTGTAGCTATTAGATTAGACGAAGAAAGAAAACGTTATTAACATGTTCAGCCGAGGAGAATGAATAATGTTCTGTGTTTATTTTAGATGATATATGATGTTAAATAGGCTCCCAGATTGACGCCAGAGTAGGATAGGAATGAAAAAGGTGGTGGTGGGTGTCTACCAATCACTGTAACGTTCTCCACCTCCACGTCTAATAGCTAGAGGTCACAATAGCCCTCAAGAGTGTTGAAAAACATATAAATATGGCAAAGACTGCACTTGCGCAGTACATTTGAAAATATATTTCATAATCTTAAAGTAAATTATTCATTTATATGAATTAGTCTGGAAGAGAACCAATAACAATAAAAAATTGTATATATAATAATAAAGAGCTTAAAGAGCCTCTTTTAAAGGATTAACAACACGCCTGAATCACCATTGGGAATTCAGACTAAACAAATTTAAATTTTAAGATTAAATTTAAATTTAAATATCAATTCTGATATTTATAAAATAGTTTAAACCATTAAACCTTTGGATCCTTACTATAATAATAAAGAGCTTAAAGAGCCTCTATTAAATGGTTAACAACGCGCCTGAATCACCATTGTGAATTCCGACTAAGCGAATCTAAATTTTAAGATTAATTTAAATTTAAATATAATTTCTGTTATTTATAAGTTACACAAATGTTTGACATCCCGACTTAACTTAAACTTCTGTGGGACTATTAATTCCACCACCTTTGAAGTAATCGAGAAGATTCCGACATGTTAATATTTAACATGATAATAGAAAATAAAGCAATATTACAATACAATACTTGTAATTTCTCACTAAACGAATCGGTAAATGTTAAAGTTATAGCTTATAAACTAACAAAAATTAATTACTTTAATAATTTATTCAAAGTAAATAAGTCTACATGATCAAATTTTAAGTTCAAACAATTATTGGTAACCACAAGTGCAATAAAAAATTATATTTAAACTAAATATTCCAAGCTAGAAATTAAATCAAAAGTGGCTACCTATTAACTTCTCTAAAAATTACGAAGAGAGTAACGCCCAAGTGGCAAAAGGAAACATTAAGTGTTCCATAAAACAAATTTACTTTCAAAAATAAATCTTCTAGTGAGAAATTACAGACGCCTACACTGAACGATTTCAATCACAAAAATAATCTAAGTGTTTAAACACTCAAACCCACTAAAGGTCGTTTAGATTTTAAACAATTAATAAAATATATAGAGTTTATATATTTCCATCCTGGAGCGATTATATCCAAGTCTAGACCAGGACCTCTCGTGGTTGTGTTGGATATAATAGTCTACCATGTTAGCTGATTATTTCTAAGTCCAGAATAGGACATCTCGTGGAAGTGTCGGATGTAATAGTAAACTATGCAAGCTGAGCTCTATCATTATTTAGGTCTAGTTGATGGATAAAGAGCTGGGAGATTTTCATATTAAAAATACAACGCTACCTTGCGAACACATGCTAACAGCATGACTCTCTTGTTAGCAGCTGCCAAACTAGGCACGAGCCCAAGTCACGTACGTAGGCCGGACATCTGGTTAGTTGCAGTTAAACTTGGCACGTGTTCAAGTCACGTAGGATGAACACCTAGTGAACTGGCCATTGAATCTTGGTACATCCATCCAGTAACATACATCGGACATCTGGTTAGTTGCAGTTAAAACTTGACACGTGTTCAAGTCACGTAGGCTGGACACCTGGTGAGTTGGCCGTTGAATCTTGGTACGTCCATCCAGTCACGTACACTAGACTTCTGGAGAGTCGACAGTTAAAACTTGGCACGACATCAAATCACGTGGACCGGACATCTGGTGAGTTGACCGTTAAGATTGTGAGTGGCCCGTTTGTCGTCCAGCAGGGCCAATCAGCGCATTTCTAGATCCCCCTATTGAAATACCTTGTTGAACAATCGTTCATAGCTTGACTGTCTTCTCTTCATCATAAACTTCGGTGTGAACAGGTTCGTCATGGAACTCGAGCTAAGCCAGAAGATACAATGAGTGATTAAAGCACATATATTAGATATAGTAAGTTTTGTAATCTTTGATATTGCAAGATGTCTATGAGTATTGGCACTATTCGGAGTGGGTAGTATTAATGTAAATTAGCTAGTGTTGCTAGTGCTACTATTGCAGGATGTCTATATGTATTGGTTTATTTGGGAGGGGTAGTAACCTTGTAGCATTAACTAGTATTGCTAATGTTACATCACGTCTTGGAGCAATAGCGCACGGAGGGTAGGGTGCCTGCAGCAGGCATCAGCGCATGCGTGACGAGTAGTTGATGAGAGATGGAAAACATGAAATAATTTATTTCAGTATAGTTTTTTGTTTGTAAGTAACCACTCTAATATAGTTAAATGTGGCCCATCAGTGACGATCACACAACACAACTACAAGTCCAATTTGATCCGTTGTTCTTGCAGAATTGGTATTTACTTTGTGCGAGGTAGAAACAATTAACAGTTTGAGCTTATTTCAATTAGCCCGGCACAAAGAGTTGGCAGAGCCTCTGACTGTATCCACAGATGAAGAGGACAGTGAAGATGATTGTGAATGCCCTTACTGTAACCAGTCATATTCAACAGATGG
>CABFWO010002629.1:39596-61551 GCA_902155825.1 Timema genevievae
GGGGGGGGGATACGGGGGAGAGAGAGAACAATGGATTATCTGCACTAAGTGTCATATTTGGTGCCATGAGCAATGCTCAGGGACAGACGATTATAAATCATTTATCTGTGACTTTTGTTTGGAAGCTTGGATGCTCAACGCTGGGGGTAAAAAAATTTAAATGAGTTTTCCATGTGACAATTTCTATGTTTCTGAGCTTTAAGGCCTATTAATTTGGATATATTTTTATATATGAATTTTGTAATACAACCTTTTTTAAATATAACGGCCTCATATTAAAGCAGTTTCTTAGAATTACATGCTTGCTTGACGTACATTTACCAGGCCTAACATAATTTGAAAGGTAACATAATTAAGAGCCTAATATCGCACACCCTGTGCGAAATTAGGAACACTATTTTACTTAAACCAGAAATTGATAATTTTTATATTTAGTTTTTTAATTTTTATATACGTATAAAACCAAAATGCACCCCTGCAATACGCTAGGACACTAACAAATAAAACCAGAACAATGGTAATTGTTTATTTATAGAGATCAATGGATTCATAAACTAAGCTTTTTAAAATGGGTGCAACATAGGCCTAATTTCTCCTATCCTTTGTTTTCGCCAACACTCGGCTTAGAGTATTTTTCAGCAACTATTAAAATATATTTAGAAAGTTTATATTTATAATATGTCTTTCAGAAATATTTTATTATAATCATCAAATTTTCTTAGTATTATAATTTTCAACCATATTGAACCATATATATATAGATATATTTTTTAACAATGTCTGACAAATTTAATTCTTCAACATTATAATATTCCTTTTACTAAATGAATTATCTTATAGTAAATTTAGTCTTTGTAAGACAGCATTTTCTTTTTTACTTTTTTTTTATCGATAATATCCAACAAATTTTTCTACGTTTAATTTAAGATGAATATTATATACACCAATGAATAGATATTTACTCCACACTATTTATATTTTTTTATCGTTACTATTAGAATTTTTATACTTTAAAAACCAGTTTTCACGTAGGATTTGTGGATATGACAAAAGGGAAATATTAACATGCAAATTAACAATATAATACCACATTTTATCCTTACGTTGTTGTTTTATTTATTTATTCTTCACCTTATTAAAACAATTATTTAATCGTTGTTTTGTATTACTTTTGTGCAATGTTGTGTCGTCTTAGCATGTGTCCTGGTGTGTTCCTAGTAACCTCTCAACTTATGGTTATCATTGTTGAAGGTCAAGGTAGGCCGTAGTTCACCCACTATGTACCAGATACCTTTCGCATCCCGGAGGTCCCAGAAAATTTTAAGAACTCATTTTTTTACCAACTGAGCAAATATTTTTTTTGTAGCCAAGGCAAAATTCCTCTCAAAAGGAACCAACAAATGTAATTAGAAGCTACCAACTCAGCTCTAGCCCAGTATTATCAGGATATATTTACTGTTTGGTAATTTCTAGTTAGATAATCTAGTAAATTTAGAAATTAGTATTTATTTTATTTCATTTTGGGATTTTATCCATTCCTATACTATAAGGCCCCGTATTACTGGGTCACACGTAGCTACACATAGCACCAAATTTTAAGAATGAAAGGTTAAAATCGTTTGTCTATATTGGTTGACGATAATGATCTTTCAATATATTAAAACTTATGTCGTTGTTAAAATAAGATTATTAATATTCACTGTTTGTGTAATTTTCTTGAAAAATATCAATGGCAAACTATGTTTATTTTCAGGGGAGAAATGATTCATTAAGAACTTGTGAAATCCAGTGTTACGATAAGAGAGGGCTTTCATCCAGCTGAGTAAGGATGAGAGGGCAAGTTGGTTATTGATAATAAAAAGTGATGAACAGCAGTGAAAATATGTATAAAAAAATGGGAACGTTTAAAATCCTCAACACAACTCCAAACCCTGGCGTGATTCCTTAATATTTTATAAATTATATATCAGGACTATGCATCATTATAAGTACTGGCATAAATTCAATCATTACAATAATTAGAAGGGGCCATATTGCTAACTGTTTGACCAAAAAATTGTCTACATGTTTTCTATTTAGAATATTTTAAGCAGAGTAAATATTTTCAAATATCTTACACATATTTTGGCGTCTTGCTTTATCGATGTTAATCATAACGTTAGGACTAGCGCTGGAAGCGAAAATGACCTTTTCAGGAAAAATATCCATTTTGCCCACGAATTCCCATGTTAGTGCCTGAACAAGTCACTATATATATAATATATATATTTTTAGCACCGCGTCTTACTGCCAAGTCACTCTTAAGACTTAACTGTCTGTAGTATGATTCTGGTAAGAAGGAAAGTAAAAAAAATCCACCTTTTTGAGACCACTATTGATTAAATTTATATTTTAATATTAGTATTAATTCATAGGTATTGATATTATATATGAAAAGTGACATTAGCAGATTAGCAGATTGCCTTGAAATATGCATATGTGAAAATGGCTACAATAACTTTAATAACTGTCAAAAAGGTTATTTTTATCTAAATCAAAATGTATTCAGGCCCACAGTTGAAGAAATTATTGTCCGTAGGTTCCAAGCTTTTACGCCTCCCCTACCGTTTTGGCAAATAATGATACCTGGTTATAATAGTTTTATTACTAAGCCAATTTAGTAATACATTAATTTATTATTTTTTTTTGTCAACGCAAACAATGAGAAATCCTGAATAAAGCCTTTGAAAGTTATGTTTCTTTGTTTGTTGAAGTTTAGTTATTTAGAAGGAATGCTTTTGTCTTCATTTGAACCGTTGGACAAAGGGACACCTAGGCTTAAACGTTGAAAGGTTTCTAAGGTTGTGTTGCGTTAATATTACCTTGAAACTTTGTAATTATCTTTGCTAATAGTTGTGGCTGAGGCCAGCAGATAGCTTTCTCAGATGCAAATAACAAAAACAAAAAAACGCGAGAAAAATAACTTTGGCAACATCAAGTCTAGGTGTAATCTAGAAACGCTTGGGCTGCATGTGGTTTTAGGAACTTTAATACTTGTTCTCTAAATTATAAATTGGCTAGAGCACCACAAGGCAAAGGTCCGAAAGGTCCGGAAACAATTCCCTTCTGAGGCCACAAAGGGCTTGTGTGGAAAATAAACCCTTCCACAAAGATCAAGGCCCTGTCTCAAATTAAAATGTAAGCTTTATCAATTTTATAAGAGCAAAATAATTGTTGAGCACTTACCACACATTTGAAACACAAAGTATAGATTGCCAATTTTGAAAGAATTAATTGTTTTATTTTTGATTTGTCATTCAAAATGACAATATTCTCAAAGTCAAGATGAATAACGGAAGTCCCCGAATAGTTCATTGGAAAATGAACAGATAGTGTCCTCATCTACACATAGGCGCAACATTCTCTTAGCCTATATAAAAAAGATAATTAGGGAAGCGTAAAGACAAATTCAAAAACTTTTAAAAGCTTTTCCAAAGACAGTGTTCTTCAGGCTATTTTTCAAATATTCTTGTTCCTGGCAACGCATCAAGCCATTCGTATGTGACCACAAGCATCCCTATTCAGAGGATGAGGAAGTCAGTTTTTCACAAGGGTAGAAAATCTCGTGAAGAAAATCCTCACTTCAAACTACCTTGCAGTGAGATCGTATCGAGTAGGACATGTTCTGAGATTGACCACTACTTTCTGATCCAAAAGTTCATAGGACAAAAAACAATCACAGCAACAGCACAGTGCCAAGAAAACACAGAAATCTAGGATAGAACGAATAGGTCAAGTATTGATATGTTATACTATTTTTGTGCTCAGCCCGTTTTAGCCAGCCCAGTCAAAGACGTGCAGAATTTAACTGATCTACTGATCTACATTGAAAGAATACAATACTAAACCTTTACAAGCTGAAATTAGGAAGAAGCATTTCTTTATTAACGCTAGCGGACTAACTGATTTACCCTCAACTTATCAAATCAGAATAATACTTGTGTGTGTGTGTGTGTAATGGAAGCAAACAAACTAAACAACTTGCTGGGACTTGGTCTACATATATTCCCACCTTATGATAGACGCATACATGAAAATTAATTCATTTATACAGTATTCTTCTGAGTGGGACAGGCAGAAGTGATCAACTCATTTCTCACTTAATTAGTCAATTGAATAAGGTCTTGGATGCAATGAATTACGGTTGACGGCTACTAGCTCGTTGGTATGGATGATTAAATATATTTAGACACAAAATACCAGACACATTGAGCTGATGTCAGCTGGTTACTTTCATAGCTAGACCACGGGAAGTTTTATAAATGTGATACATTTACCTCTGATCAGTGGCAGGCCACTAGAAGTGTGATGAAAATATATTGTACATTAAAGCAAACCTTGAGTTCAAAAAGCTCAATATTAGGGTATTGTTGAATTTTGGAAACCACATTTTTTCGTAGAATATTTGTATGCGAGCTTGTATGAGAACAATGTAATTTAATATGAATGTATGGATCTTGATTTTTTAAATTACTTGGACAAGTATTTGCTTCACATAAATCATCCGAAAAACAAAAACACATTGAGATAAGAAAAATCAGTGTTGTCTATTGCTAGAATTTCAAGCCTAGCTCAATAACAGGTGTCTATATAAAAAAAAAGTGTGGTTATTTGTCTTTTCCTCCGGAAAAGTGGTCAAGGTCATTGTCATTCCTCATGTGTGGCCTTTAACAGCTGGACGCTTATGAGTAAATAAACCATTATAAACAAAAGATGCTACTGTCAATAAATGTTCTATCTTCAAACAGGTCTAAGCAAGTGAAAGCATATGGTTGATCAATATGACCCATGCCAATATATGGCTTCCACCTCCAGCTAAAGAGCATTTTAAAATATTTACTAAGAACTTTTGACAATACGAGGTTTTTACCTTCAGTTAGACAGTATTTAAAACCTGTTTGGTAAAATGCTTTGTAATGAAGTCAATATGATTGATTATTCATTCATGCATGACCACTTCAAAGCAGTAATAGCAAATGTTGAAGTCAATCTAAAATGGATCATACTGGTTTGGGATTGAGCAAATCAAAGAGACTTTATAATAAAAACAAATAATTTTACTCTCAGGAAATATTTAGTTTGCTGAAAGTTAAATTTTAAACCAGTTTTAAACCTCAATCAATTATATGATAATATTCATGTCCTTTTGGAAAAGTCTTATAAAATCGGCTACAAAATATTATTGGTTGTTATTCTATTCATATTATCATAATGCAATTTCATCGATACAGAATATTTTTGTAATCTTGACAGTTGGTGTCACAAACTTCCAGAGCTCAGTCGACATTTCTACATAGTGAACAAAACTCAACGAACAGATTCAGCGTTGTCTCGTCAGTCATTGAAAGACCGTCTCTCGCCGAAGGTGAGTGTTTAGTCTTATATCACGAGAGAATCGAAAAATTAACCAGCTTTGTTGTTTGGATTTAGCATTGTAACTTTTAAATCTCAACCAAATTGAAAACTTAAGATTTTTTATTATAAATTTAATTAATTTCAGGCTCCACCCTTGTATCGACCCTAGGTTTATGCAGCTACAACATTCGAGTTTTAATCTGTGACTTTTAAGTTGATTATAGGACTTCGTTGGAAGGATTAACTGTATGATAATCGTTCCAATTCGCCCATTATGTCCCTTTTATTAACCAGGATATCAGGGCCTTGGCCCAGTGATACCGCGTTCGATTGGATGCTTAGAATGAAAAATGAAACAATGGAAAATAAAGGTAGCATTGCTGTAGCTAAAATAAATTTAAAATTGACACGATTATCTATTAAAACATCTTTATAACATTAAATTCTTTTGTTGTTTAACATGTAATGTCAAATTTTTTCTTAAAATTACTTGGTGTGACATTTATTATATTTTCATTTTAACGTAGGTATACATACTCTGTGATTCAAGAAGTAGAAATTTGTAGCCACGTTAATTTCCAAGTATGTTTATAGTCTGCTATTTAAAACTACTTTTATGCCTTAATTACGATACTTATTAACGCTCATTAGATCAGATCACTGATTCTTGAACTAACGTGTCACTAACCTAAAAAACCGAAAATATTATGACAAGCAGGACATAACATACCTAACCTATTGAAATTTACAACAAAGAAGTAAAATACTCGTCAAAATCAAAAAGGATACCCCTTATTTGCTTTTATTTTGCACTAGCTTTTACCCGTCGCGGCTTCGACCGCAATAATGGATAACATCTTTTAATTTCTAACTAAACTATTTTGGTCATAAATCAAACGTTATTTTTTTCAAATATCTATGCATTTTTATCATCTCTTGCTGTAAATAATATTTCCTTATTATACTAGCTCTACTTTAACATTTTAACTATAATTACATTCATATTTACTCGTAAAATTAAAATCATAATATATCTCTTGTATACGAAAAGTTTAAACATAAGTATTGAAAAATTAATGTAAAATCAAAGGTTTAGGAACAGTCCTAAATGTTATTCCAGGACATACTATACCAACTTACCAAGTTTCATTCGAATCCATTCAGCAGTTTAATTACAATATATGTCTTATCTCTTATATACGAAAAGTTTAAACATTAGTATTGTAAAATTAATGTAATATCAAAGGTGGGGAATAATCCTATATGTTATTCCAGGACATAATATACCAACGTACCAAGTTTCATTCGAATCCGTTCAGCAGTTTTGGCGTGATTGAGTAACAAACATCCAAACACACAAACTTTCGTATTTATAATATTAATAAGATAGAACTAATATTTATTTAAACGCTTTTATATGGAATAGCTATATATTAGAAATTTATCTTTTGTTACCAAACTTTTTTTACGTTGAGGTTTCAATTTGACGAAAAACTTATTTTAGATGGAAATGAAAAGAAAATAAAGATATATTTTAAGGAAAAACAATATTTACAAAAATAGTACTCAGTGTAAACCCAATTTTTTTGAAAAGAATTTCTAGCTTGATGAGAAATAACAATCTGTAAACCGATAAAGCAAAAGAACAACAAAATAAAATAAACCCACTTCGGTATCCGTATGGTCTAAGGTGCTCCTTTGACAATCGACTAAACTGCCGATAACGGGGAGATCGTGGCTCGATCTCGGTCAGGTGTACTGAGGGTAGTTTTCCTAAATGATTTCCCACTCTCTCTCCACAGAAATGTGGGTACACTTCCTTTAAATTCATTTTACTCATAACTGGCCCACTAACGTAATTAGTAAATAATCGTGTAACCTGAATATGTAGTAATATGCTGTGCTAAAAAAAATTATATTTTTTAAATAAATTGGCCGTAAAATATTTGACTAAATGAAATATCTTTTTAGTTAAACAAAATTCCGTTTCATAAATGTTTTGGAAATTCTAATTAAATTACTCGTATTATTGACTAATATTTTAGGTAATATTATTAGTTCATGAGCTCTATTACCAAGTTAATTTGCCAGCTGATTGAATTGAAGGTTATGTTTGGTGGTGTAACGGGTGATAAGATATGTTTGCTGGCATTCAAAGCTAAATTTGGCAATTTGATAATAGCGTTTTTGATTCTGTGGATATGTGTTTAATATTGTTTTAGTTGTGGTTTCCATCAGGGAGACAAACCCAAATACTTATAGGTTCTGGTTCCTATTCCGTCTCTCCAAAACAAATATTGAAGATTCCAGTTATGGTTCCAGTTCTAAGAAAATAAAAGATCCTGTTCCATTCGATTCTTAATTAGTTTTCGGTTTTTAAACATGTATGTTTACTAGGCTTAGTCCAATTACAATATTTGTAAATAAAACACGAATTATTAATATAAAAACACTAATAATTTAGGAGTTTAATAATAACACAATTTATTTAAAATTCAGGGTTCCATTTGAACTGGAGATTATTTTACTTAATTTTATTTTTGTTTGCCAGAACCACAAAAAATAAACAAAAAACGACCTCTGTGGTATAGTGCTTAATTTCCTAGCTCTAGATCCAGAGGCCTCGGGTTTGATCCCCGGAGCTTCCAGATTTTCTTTAGAGCAGTGGGTCTGAACGGAGTCAAGCTCAGCCTCGTGAGGACAAATGAGGAGGTACTTGAATAAAGAAGTAGTGGCACCAGTCTAGAAAACTGAGACTAATGGCAGAAGGGTTTGCTGTGCTTAATACATGACACTATCTTCGCCAAAAGATGGAAGATGGAGGTCACTCGTTTGGTATGGTTTATTGTAGGCTGATGCGATTAAATTGTATTTTATACCTTTTGAAAATAATTTCATTTTATTTTTAAATTAATATTTAAAAAATATTATATTTTAAGAGTATTTTAAATTTAAATAAAGTTAAATAAACTATCTAAAGCTGGTTTAATGCAATCAAACCATTTACTTACCATGTCGGAGCCAAAAGGAAATAGTGTAGACATATATGATTTTAGTTTGTTTGTCTTAAAAATGTAAATCAGCTATATAGTGTGTCTGTCAATTCTTTTTATGAATAAAACATTATTTTAGGCTTTATTAACAAGATATTAAAATAATGTTACGGCAATAATGTAGATTTCAATTCAAACATTTTAGATTTAAAATGTTATTGATTTCTTGAAGTCCTTAATTTGTAGACACACCAAAATGAATGAGTTTGCAGGGTTACAATATAAAAACTTGATGTAATATACCTTAAAAATCATCTTAATAATATTAGGGATGTGTCACTCACTCCCTATGTTATTTAAATAAATTATGCACTAAGTAATATTTATTTCGCTCCATCCATCAAATAATTCAATTATTAATATACACTATAAAAGCGTTTCTTAACTACAAACAATGAACACAAACTTTAGACGACTTATTACTTGATATTTGAAGGATGAGTGAAAATATTAATAATTTTTGACTCTTCACCTTTACCCTTCCATGAAAATTGGCCATCTAACAACCACTAAAATTGTTTATCTATTGGGAATAACACTTTTAAGCAAATTTCTTCGTATTCTTATTTAGACTTATTTTAAAACTACGCCGTTTCTCATTTCTCATTATTCATCCTTCTTAGATATGTTTGTTGTCATTCTTAATAAAGTCATAGCTTAAGAGTAAAATGAGAAAAGCCTACACGATGTGACAATAATTATTCCTCAATCCTCTGGAAAATAAGTATATCCTACTCTCATAAAAATTCCGGAGAAAAAGCAAAGTTTTGCTTTCAAATTATAATTAAGTTTCAGAAAAAGGGAAAAAAATGCCATTCAATATTTTTTTTTTACCAAACGTAAGAAACCTTTGGAACCGATAAGAACCTTTATTGACCTAAATAAATATATATTAATTCTGGTTCCAATTCTGGTTAATAAGTTACGAGTACACAGCGTTTTCATTGATAGCTAATCTAGTTAGAGCTGTCTAAATGAAGTCTAGGTTTGTAAACAGACGTGAGAGTGCCCTAGCGAGATCAGGTCTAATCTCTAGTAGTCTGTGTAGAGTGACAGTGTAAACGGTAGCAAGAGAACATCAGTGAGAGTCTCTAGCTCTATCTAGCTCTACATACGCGAACAAATAGACTAGCTGCTCTTGGGGGAAATGATGAAGGCTAAAGTGGCGTGTGATACAACCAAAACAGTAGTATTGATTTAATGTTTTGAAAGCTATCCTGAATAATGAAATGTTGGCGTTAAATAATATTGAGGTAGGCATTAAAAAAAAAAAAAAAGAAAANGCCTGAATCTTTGGAAATGGTAGAGGAAAGAAGATAGCAGGAAATGGCAAAATCTTCTGTTCCAAATGAACTCGTAATAAAGGAAAATGAAGTAAAAGAAAAGTGGCAATGGAGCATATGACATAATGTAGAAAAGTAATTGGGAATTCTATGACAGTTTACAGTTCATGGTTAGAAATCATGAATACAATCAATGTATTGGAAGTATGGTTAGTACATACCTTTTTTGACCAGTTACCGATAGTGAAGTTTTTGTTTTTTGCTAAAATAGTTGTTGGAAGGTGCCTCCAATAAACAAAATATAACAATATAATCTATTTCCATGCTAGGCTACTTTGTGTACATTGGCAAACTGTACAGGAACACCTTATAATATAGCTCTCAAATCGCATGTAATTCCACTATGCATATGCGGATCAGTCCTATTATCCAACGCTAAACTACTGTATTTTGCAATTTCACGTATACTGTCTTACATAAAAAAAAAGTTCAGTTCCACTTTTTCCTAGTGTCATACCTATAAATATTTACCATAAAAAATATTCAGATTATTCTATTGAAACTTTATAATGTTCCACAAAAAAACAATTAAAATTGTTTTCATCCAGGAACTATTTCACGGGAAAAAATAGTATAACACTAATATTAAATGGTTTCATGAGATTATTTCCTATACTCTTATATGTGTTTATATTGCCACGCAACTTCGCCTTCCTTAGACAAGAAGAATTATCTGAACTGTTCCCGGATCTCTTTGGCATTTCTGGCAACTGACCGTCCTAGAGGACAGAACGTAAGTTTCAGGCATCCCTTCATTTTACATGTACCATGAATGAAACCATTTGCAGTTTCAAATGTGCCAGATGGTGCATATACATGTGCCGATCATCTATATTTACTCCTGTACCCCAATATTCATCCCATGAACGTTCCAACCAATCTTCAGGATCTACTTACTTTGTACCTTATAACAATGATTTTTGAAATTGTATCCGGTATCCAACACAAATACATGAGTGAATAGTATCTGTCTCCTGTAGAGTAGAACAAATAAATAATTATTAAGTATTATGTTCACTATTTCCACTTATGTTTATTAAAGGATAATGTCATGAATTTTCTGTGTAAGACTTACAAGATGCTAGAAATCGTAGTGTCAGAGTGAGCCTTTCTGATACCAATATTGCTTTTATGAGATGTGTATCTTGTTTAGTTATCTTAGGGGCAACCTTTTCCAACATATATTCGTAGTCCTTGGAGACATTAGCAAGAAATTTGAATGTGTATTTCCATACCGAAACTTCCTTAATAACTTCCCATGTGCACATTCCTCATTTCCTCATGCTATCCGCTTCCTCACCAATGACCTAATTTTCTCACTCCATTGTCCTTTCCGTATTTATGATATTACAGCCACTTCTCTGATACGCGTCATTTAACCAATTTCTCAGAGTACTGAATACGAGGCCAATCTACCTAGTTGCACTCTAGCCCGGGAGTCCAGTGTAGCCTACATATCAGATTAAGAAGTCCAGGTAGAGTCGCTCTAAGGTAGTCTAACTTAATGCTCGATATAGTAAAATTAGGCTGCAATTTACACAAAATTTAGAATAGCTCACACTAGATTAAATGCTGTCTAGCTAGATTTTAATCCACAGTATTTTCGTACCTTTAAGCAATTAACTTTTTGGGTTTCTTTTCCGGTTCTCGTTCCTTAAAAATATCTGTTAATTTCGATCATCGGTCTTGGTTCCGGTTCCGATTCAACTTCCTTATTTCAATAGGGGTTATTATAGTTAATAAAAATGGAGACTATGTCATAAACAATAAGGAGAGATTTATAATTATTAAGAAGGGTTGATTCAAAGAGACATGTATTATAATAAAGACAAAGAGTAGCGTAATTAAACACAGATTAATGAGTCGTTCTTATTTAAAAAATAGCAAAAACATGGTCAACTTCAGGGTGTAGTTTTATCACAACACAAGTGTAACGTTTTCAGTTGAAGTAGTTGTACAGGAACTGTAATTTATCTTGCTCTTGAATTGAACCCTGTCCATCATCTGCTTGTTCCTAAACATCTTTGTCCTGCAGGTTCAAATTTTCCATTTTAAAACCATGTAGTTGTTTGGGAGTCCTCTTGACATTTTAAAAAGGGCTGATTACACAGGCGTTGATGAATTTACATTCAAATATGGGCATAGTGTTACTGAGGCCATGGAATTTTTCCTTAAGGTATCCTTTTGCGCACTCTATCACACTTCTTATTCGTCTGTTGAGACTAACAGTCAACATTTTGGATAACAGGAGATATTAGCCAGGATTTAAAAGGATAGGTGAATTCTCCCGGCACATCCCCATCAGGAAAATATCAATATTTTGATACAATTCACTTTTACCACAAAACATTAACACTTGTTTCAACAATACAATACTATAACTAGGCAAAATATACTCATGAAATAAGACTAATAATATAGATTGATTTTATTATACTTGTTGCTTTATGAAACAGACAAGTAACTATACTAATAAATATAACTCTTGTTTAGGAACCGTTCACTAGTAGGTAACTGATAATATTTGACAATATTATTACTAAACAAAATAATAATAATATTAACCTTTATTTTCTAATAATGCTAGAGTAAAACCTTTTTGAAACAGAACCCAGGATGTCAGTAATGAATTTCAATAGGGTTATATTTTGATAATAGGCGAAGAGAATACATATATATTGGAGTCAGTTTGAGTGCGATTTGTGACGTGTGAAGTGTTTACGTACACATCATTTACTCTGAAAGGCAGCTGTCTTACCTTGAAGGATAACACTATGACCCTATATTATAGAATATACCAGAGTGGAATAATGCAAGGTAAGCTTGCTACCGTACAGAGTAAACGAAGGGTGCATACATACAAACCAATGGACAACCACACAGGACCCGCTTTGGTGGTTGCATAATTGAAGGTACTACACTCGCAATAGACTAGAATGCCAATGACGGAGATCTCGTGGTTCGATCCTGACCAGGTGTACAAAGGGTGGTTTTAGTAAAGGGATTCCCACTCTCTCCACATAAACGCGAGTACACTTCCTCTAAATTCAACCTTCTTCATCCCTAAACTATTAGCGTAATTAGTACATACGCGTAAAGCCCTAATAGATAGTAAGACTTGGTGCTAAAAAAAATCGCACAGAGCAAACCTCTCTTACGTTCTTTGACATTAGGATGAAGTTCACTTTAACGTTTTTACTAACGCTAAGTTTCTTTGAGAAAATATACATTTGAGTGTGTGCTGCAAGATATTTTTGAGCAGTTGAGCTCATTTTATTGAGCACATCGACAAGCATGCACTGAGTTAGAATGGAGTACACCTAGCTACGCTGAGGTATAGTGCTATAGGATGAGAAATAATACACCAACTGAACAGAGGAGAGTTGTTTATCAATGGGCAAGTTTCAGATTGAACCTTAGAGGGGAAAACGTCATATGTTGAGTAAAACATGAGAGCAGTCCAGAGCAAGCTTCTGCCTCACTTCTTCCTTGCCGTCAAAATGATAATATTTAGGAATAAAATCAAATCTTTTCGTTAAAGAACAAAATTTGAAACAAAGCTTTAAAATCTTAAATAATTGATCTATACTCAAACAAGGTTGATAAAATTGTTTTAATAGAAGTTGTGTTTTTAATAAAGATCGATTGACGTTACAGAAAAGGGCGTATACAAGAAAGTGTGAGAAGTGACTGCGATAATCCTGACGAGACATCTTTAAAGAGAAATCACTCTCAAATACACGTTGATCAGTAAGGTGGGAATTTTGCATATCATTGTTGACTTCATACTATGATTTCTGCAAGCATATATAGCAAATCTAAGAAAAAGTAAGTTCAGTGTTTGATAACAGAATTTTAACAGTATTCTGGAAGGAAATATTGGAACATTTTGATATGACCAAAAAATCCTAGAAAAATATCTCTTCCAAATTAAGCAGTGCTTTGTGGCTACATATCGTTTGCCCTTTTATGAAATAAAAGAAATGAATAGTACAATTATTGTGATGTGTACCAATATGATATTAGGGAATAGTAGAAATGAGTCTTTCATTTTAATCAAAATAGTGATGACAGTGTGTTGTTTGACTCCAAATCAAGTACGATGGTAAACGTATACTTATTAACTATTGATTAGAAGCCGATCTGTCTATGAAGAAATGCTGCTTTCTTAGACGTTGACAATCGATCTTGTTTTCTGAATACATTCTTTCGGTGTCACTTTAAGATAATAAATAAAAATCTCATTATTCTATTGATAACCATAATTATAATCTTTGAAAGGATTTCACTAAACAATATTTAAAATATCAAGAATTTGATACTTAATTTTTGAAAAGCTTCACTTCATTGCTATATAAAAGTACTATCATGTTTATTGAAGTTGTATGATTTATTATTAAAACCTCAATTTATTTTATCAACACATTATTATTGTTTTGATACAATGAAAATGTTAAAGAACGTCCATGACAATACTTATTTTAGAACAAATCTATCTTAATCAAGAGAATACAGATTGTAAAAAAATAATTTTTAATTAATTCATAACGCCTTAGTAACCACTAATATAAGAGTATATACATAGCCACATATTATCTGTAGTTTAAGTTCCTAAGAGTGCACTTGACATAATTTTGGTGTTTTAAGGCCGTATATATAAGTAAGATTCGTTGGTAAACAAATACCCCATTTAACCTGAACCAGTATAATTTTCATTAGAATTGTCGTTTAGAAAATACAAAGATTTTTTGTAGCCAAAATTGATAACTTTAAACTAAATAATATTTTTTCTAGCACCGCGTCTTACTACTTGTTCCGGCTACACGCTAATTACGCTAGTGAGTTATGGATGATAAAGTTTGAATTTAGGGGTAATTTACCCACATTTGAGTGGAGGGAGAGTGTAAAACCATTTAAGAATAACCAACCTTATTACACCCGACCAGAATTTGAACTCCGGAATTACGTTGGATGGTTTTTAAGGTTGAATCAGCCTACTGCATCCTCAACAAGGCTCAATTTAATGTAGATCATAAAACTTCAATTAAGGAATTCAAAATTGATGTAAAGGATATTATATTTGTTATTATTTGAAAAAATGAAATCGTTTGGTCAATAATGTCTCAAACGACTTTCTGATGAAGCTAATCGTGCTAGTGGATCTTCAATTTTTGTGGATTGTTCTAGTTTTAGGGAGAATAATATGTTTATTTCCATGTTTCTGGGAAGTAACCTTCTGCCGTTACCTTTGTGAATATTTTCCTCAGAAACAAAGTCACTATTTCGGGAGATTGTCCCAACCTCTCCTTTATGACGTGGTCAGCTTTTGGAGCTCTCCATATTTTAATTGTTTTGATCGTCTGGTCTATTCCTGTTCAATCATTCGTTACAGCGAGGGAAACATTTCAAGTATGGTACCTGAACATAAAGTCTGACAACTACTCTTACATCCCGAAGGAAGGCTTTGTCTTGTGATTAGTTATTTGATATGAATTGGTCTTAAAACAGTGGACAGTAGGCAAAATACTTAGTCTTCCCGTATGCACTGTACGTAGTCTCCCGTCTTCAAAGAATAACGGGAGGTTTTTGTTTCGATTCCAACGTCTTAAACTATTTGGATGGATCAGTAAGTTCTTCCGGTAGATTAATTAAAATCTTAAAAAAAAAGAAGTTAATAACATCTGAAAGGTGTTAGAAAATAGTGGGATGAAAAATAAGTTTCACCAGACATTGTAGTCTCATACGGATTTATAGTCATATGGAGTTACGACTGTTTCCTTTTGTTAGTTTGCTGATCCAATTTTAGTTTTACAATATAAATCGCCCTTGGCAGAGACATCTCGGTGTGCAGATAGGCAGCCTAGGTTCTCATTGGCCAACGTGTGTTTGGGAGTCGTGTACATTGCAGAGATACGTAGCTCATGTTGTGTTGGTGGAACTTTTATGGACTTAGTTTCAATGTGATCTAATCCGGGTATAGCCGTTTGGTAATGTAAAATATTACTTTTATCCAACATTGTAAACTCTCTCCTCTATCTTAATGTTTGTTGAGCCTGTGCTTGTCATAACCGCAGAACGTGAAGCCTGTTGGTGTTTTGAGGTTAAGTTTCGAAGACTAGATCAACATTCATCACCTTACGTTTATAAAAGGAGATTGGCTGAATGCCGAGATTGGACTACATAAACTGTTCTTGACTAAATGTAACCACTTTATAATTTTCTGATAGAATGGCTAACAGCCCCGAACAGGAACTTAACGTGTTAGACGACTCGTGGTCCAAGGTTAGTGATCGGAGGTGAACGAGTCTTAGCGACCAGAGATGACTTTAATCTCGTCATTTTGACAAACCTTAACAAAATCTACTCTGAAACACTCACACATACATAATATGTTATCTCTTTTTAGACACATTTATATTTGTATACAAATATTTGTTACATTTGTATTTATTATGTACTCAGTTTTGCTGAATGGTAGCAAGCAGTCTTACCTAGGACGATTACAATGTTACCCTATCTTTTAACCTGCACCATATTATAATCCCTCAAGGTACGCTTGTTAGATTTCAGGGTAAAAGGAGTATATATATATATATATATATATGTAGATGTATAAATGTACATACGAATGTGTAAATAAATATATAAAGGGAAAAATATTTATTAATATATATATACAGTATATATAAGAATTTTAGTTGTTAATATGGTTCACATTCTTTCAAACGTAACCAAACACATTCTCTTAATGAAATTGGCCTTGGACAAGATCTAGCATTTATCAATCTGTGTCAGCTGTTTCTCAGTAACAGAACTCATGAGTTGGAAAGTTCATTGGACAGTAATACAACGAGGTCTAATATGAGGTCTCTTAAACTTTTTCTGACAGTTGAAAAATGACAAAAATTAGTTCTGTATACATCCACTACCCAAATATGTTTAACACTTTGAATATGGATGTTATTTTATGTATCATAATGCAAAACAAATAAACGTATTTACGATTGGAAGAAAAAAAATATCTTTTTTAATTGCCAATAAAGGTTAAATTTATTATCAACGGTCTATCAGAAAAGTTGTAAAGTATTATTTTTGAATGTGTATAAATAAAAGGTGATTAATTATTTACTGATTAAAGTCCTTCCCACAGGTGAGCACGTTGATTAAGGCATCATAGTTCCTCTTTTTTTGTTTACTAGTGAAATAAAAGTCAGGGTTCGAATCCTGGCTGGGTATAGGCCAGTAAGGTACCATGTTACGAATAGTTTCCCACTTTTCCACCATAAAAATAATTTTACTCTAAATTCTACATTTATTATACGTTTAACTTTTAATTAAAATGTATTAACAGAACAGACGGTAAAAAAAATTAAAGCGTGAAACTGCTAAAACTTAAGTATATAACCCAAGAATATTTGATCAATAAACGGCCAAAAGTTTTCATTTAATCAAGTGTTTTATCGTGCAATAAAATTTTAAAAAATTAAATAAATAATAATATTAATAACAATAACATTTATCTTTTACCACGCGAGCCACCGCTGAGCAACAGGCAAGCCTCTAGCTTACTTCAGCACTATGTTGTATCTGGAAGAAATGGCGATGATCCAATTATTGCTAAGTTAGAGTTGAAATAGGGTGGTGAACACAATTCATAGCTTGAGAATGACTTATTGAGCTCTAGTAAGGAAATAAGTATTATGAAGCTTTTTGTACACAGCGTCACTGCTACATTACGTTAGAAAATTACACCTGGACACGAGAATCGAACCCGAGGCCCTCAACCTAGCTGACAAATTCTCTATCACTGAACAATCCAGGACTTGTGCCATGGCTCAGAGTTATTAATCCTCATAGTTTAAGGCAGTATATGATGGATGTTTGGAATTCATCGGCTACTTGGAGCTATCGCTGAAACCACAGGTACCGGTGACGCGTTATTCAGCTTCATGCTAACACTAATCGTCCTTTGTGTAACTGTACATGAAACACACTAACAAGTCATCGGGGGTTGTGGTATCAACTATAGTTCCAAGTAGCCGATGAATGGCACACGTTCATAATAAATAAACTCGTCATTAAGCTATAAATGAAAAAAATGATCCAGAGAATGGGATGAATCTTTATTAGCTCAGCGATAGAACAATGGCATGCTAATTTAAGAGTACTTTTTCAATGCTCATGCCATGATGCAATTTTTCAACTAGTTGTCTTAAATTATTTTTTACATTAATAGATAGAAAGGTTGGAAAAGCCAATAAGTGAAAATGGTGCAGAATGTATTATAGACAACATTAATAAAAACACCTACAAAAAGGAAACAATTTACGAATTTTTTATTTTATATAGATACTTTATTTTATTACTAGTACTGTTCTTTAAAGACCCTATAAATAATGTACCAAATTTAATAAATAAATATAAAGGTTACCAGAAAAATGTTTGATTAAAACAAAACACAATATTATACTAGAAAAAGAAAGAAGTAATGTAAAAAAGGTAGAAAAGTAACGTTACGAGATTTTAGGAAATCTAATCTGTCATTTCATATCGTATAGCAATATTAATAATAAATACGATAAGTCATTGAAAAAGTTTTTCTTTTGTGGGCTTTAATTTTAATTTTAATTTTCATTCATTTTGTGATTTCGTAGGCATTTTAAATGCGTTTGATTAACATTTTCTAAAATTTAATTTTTTCCCCCAATTACGAGTATTTATTATTAGACATTTGAAAAAGCCCAGAAATTTTATTGGAATATTTTTACACACCGTATGGAGAGCTTAAACAAAATAATTCAAATAATATTTTAGCTATTTATGAATCTCAGGGACATATTTTACTAAATTATACAATGTGAGTAGAGTTTCACAGTGCAAAAGGTATTTGTGTTTAATACATGAGGTTATTCGTATATAAGATTTGAACGATATCAACACTAATGAAACACCATACAAAGTATCTCCTATATATCTCCATATATATAATGTTCAGAAATCAAAATTTTAATTCTTCGTCATCACTGAAAGAAAAGCGGGGATTAGTACCTTGTTGCCTCTTAACTCCCATTTCAAACAAATTAACTTTAATACAAATGACCTCAATAAACTCACGGGGAGATCGAGGTTCGAATCTCGGTCGGGTGAACTGGGGGTGGTTTTTCCTAAATGGTTTTCCACTCTCCCTCCACGCAAATGCAGGTTCACTTCTTCTAAATTCAACCCTCCCAATTCCTAATCCATTAGAGTAATTAGTACTAAAGCGTATAACCCGAACGGGTAGTAAGATGCGGTGCTAAATATATATATATATATATAATATATACATTATAAATTGACTGTAAATAAATTGACAAAGTGCCTGCCATCCAACAAAAACAAAACTTAAGCCATATTTTAACACGTTCAAGTCGACGTAAAGCGACTAAGCCTTTTTGAGAAGCATACCTATAATTCCCAAAAGGTAAATCTCCACCTAGTCGGTGAGACCATCGGTACCCTACTCACAGACATCAGCTAAGCGTTGAGCAGCAGGCAACCACAATCAAACGTAGCGGCTTGTCTTCTTCGGTCATTGATTGAATAATAGGTTGCATTTAGTGAGCTGAACACCCAAATTTATACAATCAAAATAACGGGTGCAGGAGGGGTGAGGAAGCAGTAGTCTTATTTCCCCATGCGTCATTCCAGTGTAGTAGAGAAGTGGAAGTCAATTCCGTGATACTTAACTTGACTAGACGAGATGACTGTGGTGGGGAGCTTCATGTGCTTACGCGCGACATTCCTTCTTTATTCTCAAGTCTTCACTAAATTTGAAAGAATGGGTAGAATCGAATAGGCCCTTTGAACACGCCATCGGCTTGGGAGTTGTAATAAGTTTATGCGTGTAATCAAATTGTAGTTCACATAATCTGAGATCATGGTAAGTATAAACATATTGTTACTGGTAGATTTTTTGATGGTTTATAGGGAAGATATTTAGGAACAGTGAAAAAATGTATAATCTATTATTGTGAAAGACTAAAGACTTTTAGTCCGTCACAACATTTGTGTGCGCTGTTTAGCTATTCGTGTTATTTTTAACGAAAGGTGTATTGAAAATGTATAAACATTAGAAGAAGCAGTAGCAAACAGAGAAAGTATAATTATTATACCATTGTCGCTTCATGAAGAAATTCGTGAAGTCATAAAAGATATACTAAAAGCTCTTAAAAAGCCAATGAATCAAAATCAATCCCTAAAACAAAAATGTTCAATGTTTAAAAAAATGTTTCAAGAGATGAATAGCTTTCATTATCTTTACGAAGCACTTTCAATGAAAACCAAAATCAACATATGCCAAAAGGACATTTTTGTTGAATAGTAAGTTTTGTACTAAACTTCAGTCACGCTTATCTGATAAATCAGTAAAGGCTCTGGTTTTTCTGGAACAAAATCATCTGCAAAAATTACAAATACTTAATCAAACAAACAATGTAAAGAGTGTTCAATATGGTTGATATTTCTTTAAAAAAATTTAATAAAGTTAATTTTCTATTTAAAATCGGATAAGTTTGACAGACCATTGAAAAGTGTTCAGATCCAGTATATATATTTATATTACTTAGCACCGCGTCTTACTACCCGTTCGGGTTATACGCTTAAGTACTAATTACTCTAATGGATTAGGAATTGGGAGGGTTGAATTTAGAGGAAGTGAACCCGCATTTGCATGGAAGGAGAGTGGAAAGTCATTTAGGAAAAACCACCCCCAGTTCACCCGACCGAGATTCGAACCTCGATCTCCCCGTCCTCGACGGTCGAGCTCAACACGACTAGCGCGTTAGCCACAGATCCAGTATAAATTGTCTTTATTGCAACTTTAGCTCTACTTTACATGTACAAATTAAACATTATTAAATAAGACAATTGACTTTCAATAAAAGCATTCAACTGATATATTATTGGGGGAATATGGCCTCCTTATAGGCCTACCGTGACCATAGTATTTTTCACTTTGATAAAGAACAAAATTAAGATATTTAATCATTAAAAAATTGGGATTTCTTTTTTTATATAAAAATCTTGAAAATTTAAGGTGTAAAACAATAGAAAACTGAAAAACAGTAGCTGGGGTTTTAAAAAATGAAACCCGAAAAACCACGCTTTTCTAAAATCGCTGTTTCCCCTAACACTAGCTGCATATAAAATTACCTGATGCATTAATACGTTAAAGCAAATCTAGTAACTTTTTTAGCTGTCAGCCGTCTTCCTAAGAAAATTTGACTTTACACCGATTTATATATTTTTATTTGTCCTTTTGGGGTTTGTTGAACCTCTAAATCACCCAACCTCTTTGGGCACAGCCATGCCCTTTCTGCGTGTATTTGGAATTATCTGATTACATATATTTAAACAGTTTTGGCTTGTTATAGGGTTATAATAAACTGTTTTCTAAGACAAACGTACCTAAATAAATCAACTTGTTCCAGTATGGGGGTTCGGCCTTTTGGCAGTGGGGATCATCAGTCTTTCCGGTCTGTTTGGAGGAATCTTCCTGCCATTTCTCGACACCAAGTTCTATTCTACGTTAATGCGGCTACTGTTAGGACTTGCAGCAGGGTCACTTACAGCCACATCCACTCTTCAACTCATCCCGGAGGTAAGAAAAACAGGAATGGGAATCGCCTGAATTTACGGTGTACAGCTATTATCTGAATTTGGCTAATACACAGTTTTTGGCTACTCTATATATTACCCTTCACAGATGGAATACTTAATAAAAATCTACTTTATCTACCAGTGGGAAAGTAAAGATGAGGTAAAAGGGAATGCAGTTATAGCCGGTACTTTTTCAGTTTTTTTTAACAAAAAACATTTTTGGCTTGAATATATAAATTATTACTAAGGTAGATACGGTTAGTTTAATTTTCCACCTTAAGTCATTTCAACCATTCCTGAATATTTCTTGTGATCAAAATAACATTTAAACAGAAACTAATTAACGAAGGATAAAATATTCTGTTAAAATTTCACGATGCCTTTGACCAATATTTGAGAATTTCTGAGATTAATACTCGAAGAAAATTAAACTTATCTACTGCAGCATTATTTTCTTTTTCTTTATTTTGTTACAGTGATTTTAAATTTACGGACCTAATCTCACGTTCCATCACCCCCCCCCCC
>CABFWO010002629.1:61656-80798 GCA_902155825.1 Timema genevievae
TGCCGCATAAAGTTTCTCCTAATACTTTTAGATTTTTCTGAGCGTTTTGATTTTTGTATTTTCTGTACTAAACCCAAAACAAATATTGTTGGGGACTTTCCAAAATATATTCATGGTTACATAAAAATTTGTACACGTGTATTCAAGTCCTACGCTTAAGTAGTAAATTGTTAATGCATAATTTTTGAAGCAATGAAAATATTATAAAAGTCCCAACAGTTGTTGATTTAGATTTTTGAGAGGATAAATTCAGAAAACCAAATGGTTTCAAGAAAATGTTGAGTTAAATCAAAATTGGTAAATTACATACACACTACCCGCCTCGGTGGCGTAGTTGGCTAACGCGCCAGTCGTGTTGAGCTCGACCGCCGAGGCCGGGGAGATCGAGGCTCGAATCTCGGTCGGGTGAACTGGGAGTGGTTTTTCCTAAAATGGTTTTCCACTCTCTCTCTCCAAGCAAATGCGGGTTCACTTCCTCTAAATTCAACCCTTCCAATTCCTAAACCATTAGCGTAATTAGTACTTAAGCGTATAACCCGAACGGGTAGTAAGACGCGGTGCTAAAATATTATATTACATACACACTTGTTTGGAAATTTTCATTTTAATAGGTGTATGTAACATGAATGGTCCATACCAACTTATTAAATAATTATACATACTACTAATACAATAACTTAATTTTAATGCAGACACCACACAAAGTCAGCCGGTGGTCAATTCATCGTTGTGAAAGTGTAAATCCCCATATAACAAATGATAACGTTTCTAGCCATGCCATGAATCAAACATAGCTCAGTAAGTAGAGAAGACTGAGCTAAGTAGTCAGATATAAACACATTGTAGCTCATACATATACAAATACAATTATACCATATTCAATTTGCATTTAAAAATATGTATGTATTTATAATTCTAAGGAAGATGATGATGATGTTAATAATATCAATTTCTTTTCCTTTATTTTACTATCAATATTAATTATGTATTAATATTATTATTACTATTTTATTAATAATAAGTGCTAGATTCCACATCATCCAATGCAAAAAGTAGTATTACAATATTTTAAAGTCCTTACAAATAATTTTTGGATGCAATTATTCATACTGAAATACACTAAAATAGTTTATAATGAATCTAGTATTCACAAATTTAGTCATACCTTTTTTTTTTGTATCTTAGTGCACAAAACACAAGCCATATAAAAACATACCATGAGTAAATTTCAAATTTTAAATACTTCCCCTAAATTCAAGTGGATTGTAGAAATTGAAACTCTTTGTGAGTGCAATAATGAACTTTACGGTACCAGAATATTTTTATATTGCTGAACATATTTGTAACCTGGCCAGTAACAATATGTACTGCTGAGAGAACATTCTCAACTTTGAGAAGACTCAAACCATACCTTAGGAAATCCTCTGGACAGGAACGTCTCAATGGATTAGCTCTAATGTCTGTAACATTCCAACTGAACAAGTCATTAACGAGTTTGCTATGAAAAAAAAATAAGTTGGGATTTTGTTTGATAAATTATGCTATTTTGTAAAAGGTACATCTTAAAAAAAATTTGTAATTAATTTTTATTCGATAAAATCTATTTGATATTTAAAAATATATTGTTTTTATTTGGTCCCGAAAAAAAAATCCTGTGTATGGCCCTGAAATTGACAATATTAAATTTTAATCTGTCCCTCCCCCACACGCTTTATTTTATCCAAATTGATTTGTATGCGTTACAAAGAGTGTTATGTGCAACGAAAATAGTGATGCCCTTATTATCATTATATTTACTGCCGGTGTTGATAATTAGTCTTTTAATAAGATTGAAGGATACATTAGGCAAGTGAAGAAACCTCTCATTGTGTTTATTGAGCTGAGAAGCACGCGAGTGTTATTGTGATATGTAACCCAGCCGTTTCCACTGCATTTCCCATTGTAGTTTTTTGGTTAGGATGAAATGTAACGCAAGTTAAATTCCGTATTTTTACATTATTTTTATGAAAAAAAATTTTTGGTTAAAATAAATAAAATTTTGCTTCAGTAGATACATATTGTTTACTTAAAATTGAAAAATGACACCTGGACATGGTAATCGAACCTGGATCTCTGGCTTAATACACCAATGATCTCGAAGGGGGCTGCATTATCTGATAGCTCGTGATTTTAATAAAATCACACATTTGTAGCCGACGATTTCCGCACGTCCATCATAGACTCTGCCTTAAAATATGAGGGAAGAATGACCCTGCTCGCTATATGTTTACTGGATAGCCCAGTGGTTAGAGCATTGGCGTACTAAGCCAAATGTGCTGGGTTCGATTCCCGTGTCCATGTGTCATTTTTCAATTTTCATAATTAGATATCTAGATGAAGTAAATCCTAACTAAAAGCATACATAATAGCTTTGGCTATTTGATTCTTACATCTTGTTTAGCTATACACAAATAGTAATATAAACAGTTCTAGAATATCTCCCATGGGCATTGAATAATTAGACCAAGTTATTTTTCTTCAATTGAAATGTTTCTAGTCCCTCATTACCAGACCCTCCATGAAGTGGAGGGTGGGAGGGTGCTATTGGTACCATGGTACCAGGCAAGGGACTCCCAGATCATACAAGATCATCATTGGCTCGATTTAGTTTTGGCATTCGTTTAGAAATGTTCGGAGGTTTTACACAGTCTATTATTTTGTTCTTATATTAAATTTGGTGCATGAAGAGAGTCGGGTATTGATTCAAGTTCCATTTAGATTTAAGCATTTTATCATGGGCATAACATTTCAATGATCAATTACGGATTAGTTTACATACATTGGGTTTGTTTTGTAATAGTGACCAACGATTTTTAAAACTATGTACAAATCTAATTCGATCAGGGATGGAATAACAGAGTGGAAGGGAGGGTGGGGGTCTCTCTAATTGGGAAATAATTTGTGTGTCCTTCCTCCCAATTGGAATAAACTCTCCCTCTCTCCTGGAATAAACTTGACTCTCTCCAGATTTATTTCACTCACTTTTGGTATTATCGAATACCAAGCTGAAAAATAGTATTTTATCAAACTCCGAATACCATTTGGAGGCATTCAAATTTCAAATCTTTGGCAAGGAAGGACAACTTCAAATAATAATGATGAAAGGCATTCAAATAAAAAAATACAAGTGAAGACCACTCTAAATATATATTAGGGTCATCCAATTTTCAAAAATTTCCGGGTGTGGATCACTTTAAATAGCTTATAGGGACTTTCATATTTTAAAAAAAGGTCTAGAGAGGGACCACTTCAAATAACTTAAAGATAAGTATAACAGACGAGAGCTACCTCAAATATCTTCTGAAATTTCCTATTTTCAAATATTCACCTAGGGTCCTCAGGCTCCCGTTTATATTTGGGGTCATTTACCCTCAAAAATCATTTTTATTTACTAAATAAATTTACCCCTTCTAGACAAATAAGGTTTCGCTGCCACTAAAATTAAGTAGAACAAAGAGAGGGGGGCCCACGCTTTACCCTGGTACTGGGCCTGGTTTGATCACCTATTAAAAAACCTTTGATTACTTTATGTATAAAATTAAACTTGTCCTTTCTATGAACCAAATTTTATGTATCTAGGCCAAAAATAATTTTTTATTACAAAAACTCGAGACTACGTAATTTAACCCACTCTGCCTCCCAACCCACTTTGTAGAAATAAATTGTGCGCAGCACCGCACAGACTTTATCTCTCTTTTATCTTAAAATATACATTTACTAAAAACTCGCAGGATTTGTGAAATGAAATAATATGCATATGCATTGTTGTAGAAATATTCCACTAAAGATCATAAATGAAATAATATACACTGTTATTTATTTACTTAATGGCATTAGGAACTAGGAGTACTGTTACAGAAAAATAGAGAAAAGAGAAATATCTTTGCCTATCAAAGAGCATAAGAATCAAATTCATTTTCAAAGACCTATATATAAAGTATATATATTTGCTTATAACTCAGAAACTATTGGTTTTATAGAAATATATTTCAAATAAAATATGTTTATCTTTAATAGTAATACAACTTTACAATGATATGTTATCTTATATTTCAAATAATTCCGGACAAATGATGGAAATTGGAACATTTACTTCATGTAACGTACCCTCATATTCATTCTCACAAGAAACTGAGAGTTGTCATCTTGTTTATAATGATAAACAGTGTCTAGAGATAAAATTTAATCAAAATTGTTAGAGTGAAATTTGAGAAAATCAAGTTTTTCTCTTTTTTCCCTTCAGTATACTACCCTCAATTATTTTAGGGTTGTATATCTAATTCCGAAAACCCCTCGGGGAACCTCATGAAAACCCCAGATACCAAGTTTTAGCCCAATTGGTAAAATAGTTTCGGTTCTAGCCTGAGGTACAAACAGACAGATATACGGCATTGCGAGAAACCCTTTTTTGTTTTCAAGGTGTTATGAAACGCCGACATTTATCAAAATATCGAGTTCGATATTTTTGTCGATCACAATACTTTCTCTCCGAGGTGTCAAAGAAAGTAAAAAGTAGGCCTACATTTTATCTTTCATATAGGCTAGAGTACATTTATTACGTAATATTGTATACACTTTGAGTTAAATTCATGATTATTCTTGGATGAGAAATGTTAATATAACTGTTTCTGTTATGTCGTAGGCATTTCGACTCATGGACTACATCGACAATTATATCGACACCTCATTATGCATGCTGGGCAGTGTTTGGGCCCTATACCTATTCGAGGTCTTTTTTAGGATAATGTTACACGACAAAAAAGTGAGTTTTATCTTTTTATCTATTATTAAGGAATATTTTTGAAGAGCCTTACAAAAAACTAACTATTTCTTTAATTCAAACCAGATTTTTTAACTAAAATATTTCAATGCGTTTGAAATTCAGACAAACAACCAACAAATCATTATAGAACTAAACACAATAGCTTTTAAAATAGATTGTAATGTTGCATTTTTAAAAATTTTTACACTCCGTTTACGTCAAAAGGTAACACTCTTAACTTGACTGACTAAAGCAGGGATGGGCAAAATATGGCCTGTGTGTGTTCACTCCTGCCCATGAGATAGATAATTTAAATATGTTGCGTTGTGAAGCAGGCTTTTTTAAACAAAAAAAAATCTATTAAAAAAAATATTCCAGAATCGACTATTCTTAACTTGGAAAATCATGCCCAATATATGGCAATGTTTGAATCCTTATATTCATGCGAACACATGTTTTAAGCAAAGAAACTTGGGAATAGTGATCTTAGAAACCGACTTACTGATGAGCATCTGTATTCTCACCTCATCAAAATTTAACCCAGACTATGAAAAAATGCTGGAAGCTCATTCACAGTTTCACTCATTTCATACTCCATTATCTAAATTTCTGAACGAACTTAAAAACAAACCTAATCCTCGAAGGTATTTATAATAGTTTAGCATTCTCAATGTAATTAAACTTAATCATATAAGTTTAATATGAGTGTATTTATAATTTTATTCAAATTAATTTTGAAGAAAAATAAATAAAATAAGTATTTAGCCCACCAAACATTTTTATGCTCATTTTGGCCTCCTATATGTAAGTTTGTACATCCCTAAACTACAATATGGGACTATATTTTGTCACACTATAAAAGAACCAAGCAAGGTAGGCTTGATAACTCTCATGATAAACGAATTGTACATAATAGTACATTAATTTCCATAGTTTAGAACTTCTTTGTATTTGTTTGATATCATCAATGTAAACAAGGACAAGAAACAAGACAGCATTTGCCAAGAGAGAGAAAGGGAAGCTAAATAATGGGCAAGAAACACCCCAAGTACTGGTCTTGTTAGAGTAATTAGTGAGTCACTAAAGCAATCCTGGCGACATTGGATTGCGTTAGTAAAGAAAATGTTCTTACATAAAAGAGGTACCCACCTAAACAATGAAAGGTAGGAAGCTTGCCTTCATTGGTTTATACAATGGTGTAACTAGCTACGATGTTATTAATTAAGGTAGTACTGATAACTTTCAGGATAAACTGAGAGGGCTTTTTTATTTATTTCTTAAGTGAAAAACACCTTACCTAACTAAATTATAACTGACTGGTATTTTTTTTTCTAGTCAAACAAACATTTACTTAAATTTTAATTACATATTCTTAATGTGCATGATGTATAATATATTTCTGAACGATACATCTTGTAAAATAAAACATGTTTGTTTGTGTATAGGCTGACATTATTGAAAAAGTGGAATCTGATGGCAGTAGAACGGATAAAAATGAGGTCCACTTGGAAGAAGAAGATTTATTGAAAACCATTGTAGCCGATAACAACACAAATTCTACTAGTAAGGTAAATGAGTAATTTCTTAACAATAGTTATTATTTTAAGAATGAAAAGTTAAGAACAATATTGAATGTCCACAATGTGGCCAGTACAATAGAATAAGTTTAACTCAACAACAATGCAAGCAAATGTAGTTTTTATAAATGAATTCAAATTTATTTATTCGTGATTTTTTGTGCCCTATTTAATAGTATTTTTACAGGAATCCAGTATAGATTTTTATTTTTAGCATCGCGTCTTATTACCCTTTTGGATTATACGCTTATTTACCAATTACGTTACTGGTTTTATGGATTAGAGAGGCTATATTTAAAGAAGGTGTACCCATATTTGCGTGGAGGGAGGGTGGAAAACAGATTTAGAAAACTACCCTCCTTACACCCGAGTGAGACTTGAACCTCGATCTCCCCATCATCGGCAGTCTAGCCTACTGCGAAAGTAACCTGTTAGACCCATTGATCTCTATAATATAACTGGATGGACATGCACATACACATTGCCAAGAACAAAAGCGTGACGCTCAAGTTTATCGTCTGCTACACTGTGTGGGGGACAGATTTAACGGGTTCTTTCAATGTTCCTATGCGAAAACATGTCTCTGATGAATAAAAGTGTTATTGTTTAAAAATAGTGAAGTACTATACCACATTTTCCTGAAGAAACATTTACATGAAAGGATATACCATTCATTTTTACAGGCAGGGGCAGCTCATCCCCAGGGCGTCAAGGCGCGCGCCCCCCATACCCACGAACCCCCAGTTCCTCTAAAGTTATTACTCGCACTCTCATGACAATTTTATCTAGCCATAATATTTTCAAGAAACATATGTCTTCGGTGTAAGTAATAGCAGGCAATGTTTTTGAAATGGCCTGCAGTCAGGCGCGTGGCGGTCAGCGCCTTGCATTATGAAACCAAACCTCCCCACCCCTTCACCTACTGTCAACATCCTGCTACGGCTAGCTAGCCCTGCCTATTCTTCGTGTGAAGGCGCACTCCATTACGCGCCCTAAGGTTGAAAGCTTGTGAGATAATGTGTATAGCATGAACCAGCAATATTTGTTGTCAGTCATCCTGCGTGTTCCTGCGTCTTGAGGCTGTGTGTGGAGTGTGTGTTTATAATAATATTATGTAGGGTTATTTTAGGATAGTGTTTATTTGAGTTATATGTTTCAATATTTTTTGTAACTAGGCTTAATATGAATAGTTCAATTCAGGCGCTTAAGACAACAAATGTTTCAAGATTAAACTCTTGATCAAAAAAGAAAGTTGAAATCATTAGGTAGGTCATGTCTTGAATTCTGTATGGAACAAAGTGAAACGAAGAAAATTTAAAATCGAGTTTTTAAAAGGCAGCTCAAGTCCAAAGATGCATACCAAAAGAAATGGCTGGATTTGCGGCTGTGATGTGGAAAAATCTTTGTGTATTTTGTTTTCTCCCAGAAACAGTGGTGAATGCTTGTGGATATTAAAATGCGTCAATGATATAAAACATTTAACAGAAAAAATTAAGAAACACCAAGTATCTTCGTATCACATGAATAATATCGTTGATCTTTCTTTGCTAGACAAAGTAAACATATCGTCTAGTCTAGACTCACAATACAAAGAAAACGTTAAAAAAAAACCACAATACTCACGTTGAAAAAAATATGCACATATCAAAAAAGTTTATTTCATGTGTTAAATTCTGTTGTGTTTTTGAATTACCTCTTAGAGGCCATGACGAATCAGTATCATCTACAAATCCTGGTGTCTATAGAGGTCTAATTAATTATACTGGTGAGCTGGATTTGGTATTAAAAGACTATTTAGAATCGGCCACTGTATTCAAAGGAACATCGAAAATAATACAAAATGACATACTGGACTGCATACTTAATGTCTGTAGGGAGGAAATAGAAAAGCATATCCGAGATTCTGAATTTGTATCCATCGAATGTGATGAGACAACTGATGTAACGAACCATTGTCAAGTTGTATTAGTTTTTAGGTATGTGTTTGAGGGGTTGGCTTGTGAGAGGTTTTGGTTTTTTTTATTCCTGAAGGAAGATGTGCAGAAACCTTAGCAAAATACATAATGGACCACATCAAACCTCTTCAAGACACTTTAAAAGGAAGATTAATAGCACAGACGTATGATGGTGCTAATGTTATGAGTGGCTCTGTTGGTGTTGTACAGGCCAAGATTAGAGAAGCATACCCATTTGCCTAGTTTGTACATTGTTACGCTCATCAGCTAAATTTGATATTGGAAAAATCAACAAGTGCAAACAACAAAGTTCAAGGTTTTTCTCAAACCTTTCTGCCATTCCCGCATTTTTTTTTTGCACTCATCTCTACAATCTGACGTTTTAGAGCAAGTAGTAAAAGTCAGACTACCCAGAGTTGCTAAAAAGAGATGGAACTACAACATTCGAACTGTTTAGTTTGTGTACGAAAATAGAAATAAGTTAGAGGAATGCTTCAAAGTTCTTGAGGAAAAGTGACAAACATAGGCCTACTGTTAACGAGGCGAGTAGCCACAGAAGGGATTTTCAGGACCCAAATTTCATGTTCTGGCTAACTCTTTTCCATAAAATTTTACCTCACATGGATGTATTGTACCAACAACTACAAACCAGGAACAGAGACATTGCAAAGTGGCAAAATGGCATTTGCATTTTTGATAATGAGATGCAGAAAGAGAGGGGGCAAGTGAATGAAATAAAAAATTAAATAAACAAAGAGTTCCCTGAGCAACCAATAAAAAGGAAAAGTGATGTTGAATGTAGCACCAGAGTGGGAGATGCAAAAGAAGTGTGTGATATCATTAAAACTCATGTAAAAGGCAGATTCACTTTTACTAGTCATTTGGAGGCAGCTTTTTTGTTATGCAATGAGTCATTTCCCCAATGTTCTACTTGCTTTCCGGAAGAAAGACTCACGCGAGTAATCCAAAACTACCCTTTCTTAGAAAAAGAAAAACTCCGATTTGAATTGAGAACTATAATACAGACGACAGAACTTTGACATTAAAGGGGCAATACAAATATTGAACTTCATAGAGAAAAATAACATTATTTCAGTTAGGTGACGAAGCTTCTAAAAATCATCATAACAACCCCAATGACATCTGCTGAATCTGAACGTTGCTTTTCAACGTTGAAAAGAATAAAGACTTTCCTCAGGAATACAACGACAAATGAGAGACTGAATGCTCTAGCGATGGTATCCATCAACAAGGAGCTTATCACACAAATGAAGGACTTTGACGACAGAGTTATGGAAAAGTTCATTAACATAAAGGAGAGGAGTATGGAACACGTATATAAATAATTTCTTTGTTTATTGCGTATTAAATCATTTCCCACAAGTGTAAATAATGTAAATATTGTGTATCCTACATATTAATGTTGTGAGCTTGTGAGGACATTGAACATACATACCTAAATATTTATGCACATTACAGAGCTGCAGATTTTCTACAACAGATCCAAGTTCCTTGGAGTGAGTTTAATTTTTGTTTTAACTTTGCATGTTGTTTGTGATATTAATTTTTGAGTTTAAATAAATTAATATTTATCAAAATGTATTCCGAAATTTGTGTCTTCTTTTAAATGTATTATTTAGAAATAATTAATGAACTAAACAGGCCGTGCCCTCCATCTTCTAAAGTGACCAGCCACCACTGTTTACAAGTAATACTGTACAAATATGAATAAAATCTTTAACATATTTAAATATGTTGTTATCATCAATATTGTTTACAGTTTGCCAAGATTACACTTATATTTAAAGTTGGCTATTAGCTTGTATTTTGGTTTCAGAAACCATAATATATTGAAAGTTCGATAAATATAATGAATAAGGTATCTTAAAACTTGGAATACTTTTGTTTGAATGACAAACTTGGTATAGTTGCTATACATTCAAACTATCACTTAGGCTATAGGCTTTTGGAAAGTATTATTATAATACCATTTTTTTTAAGTTGGCTCATATCTTTCAGAAACCATGTTATGTTGAAAGTTCGCTAACTATTGTGAAACAAGTCAGCTAAAAACTGTATTACATTTGTTTGAATGACATACTTTGTGTAGAAGTCTTACGTTCAAATGATAATTTAGGTTATAGGCTTGTAGGAAGTATAGTATCTACTAAACCCTGATTTTAGTAATAATCCCAATTTGTAAAGCTTTATTTTGTACCTGAATACTATCATATATATAATATTTTGGTAGGATGAACTGCCATTTAGAACGGAATTAGAAATTTCCTTCTAGAAGGTCTTTTATCCTACTTAAACACAACTATAGGGTAGGATTCTGGTACGAGATAAAGCCTTACAAGCGAGCTTTCTTAAAAAATAATCGTATATATTAGGCTACATCAACTTATTTAAAGAAAAAACTAACCAGTTTCGAACTTTTATATGCTCTTCAAAGCTTTTACTAACACATTTATTTAATTTAACTACTCACACATTGATGTATCTCATATATTCAATCAAATTAAGGAACGGTGTCAAAATGCCATATTGCCTTGTATGGTTGTAAGATAGAAAAAGATACCAGACATTTTTTTCTCTCCTACACAATGGTACGCAGACGACAACTCGAAAATTTCAGCCACAGATGTCCACAAGTTATATTATAGAGATCAATGGTTAGACCTCGAGGCCACTGAAGCGGGCAGTATAAGCATTGCGAGAGCTAGTTACTGGTACTTGTATTAAAGTAAAGAGAGTAAATGTGGTAATGGCATCCCATTTAAAGATATTACTATCAAAAGCTAATATATTTTGGAAGAAAAACTTGTGTGTGTGTGTGTGTGTGACAAGTTTTTATATGTATAAACGTAAAAAAATCTTAAGTATTGATACAACTTATGCAAAGCTTAGTCGTACAAATATTAAATTGAAGAATTATATGAAAACACAATATTTATTTATTTATTTCTGTATTTAATCTTTAATTCGAATTTCAACTACTATATTTTGAGTCATGTTTCTTAATTTATTTTCTAATACTCCCCTATTTATTGTTAATTTATTCCATTTATTTTTACTTCTATATAGGAATGAGGCTCCTTAATACTAATTACTATGTACTATATACTAATCTAACTAATATAAATCTAATTAAAACTAATGCAGTTTTCTGCATTTTCACGAGTGGATCTTACACGGTTTACTGGTTAACTTAAGGGGTGCTTTTATCGATGGTATTGGCCCTCTATTGGCTGAAATATTTGACTGCTAGACATACAGTCTTCAGGCCAATTGATGTCCTGGTCATCCACTGGTGCCGACCTCGAATTACACTAGTTGCTAAGTGTTTCTAGGACATTGGGGCTTCTTAGACGATCCAGTTATCCTTATCATGCTGGTTTTAACGTCGGTATAGATTTGCCTGCTGGTCGTCAAAATCATTTCTGCCTCTTGAATCCCGGTAGACCTCTCCAGGAAACATAAAGAGAGGGAGACTTATGGCTATTTCAGCATCCCGTAGCTTACCAACCTAAGTCCTAGATGGTTTGTGACTTCCAGATCTTCCTACTGGCTATACACTCTCAATCACTGTCCTCATCTGTTTCGTTGTCCTCATCTTCCTTAACGTTTCTTCTTCTTCATCTTCTGTACTGTCTTGGTCTTTCTTATTTTAGTCTTCCAATGCAGTCTTCACGTTCCTTGAGTTAAATTCTCGTTTTGAACTCGTCAATAAATTTCAATAGGACGCGGTCACATAGGATGTCGTAGATACGGTGTTCCTGGAGTATAGCATGTTGCTTGTTCCTAAAATATTGGGTGTTACTACATTTCCAAAAAAAAAGTGCACATCTATTACCTCCTCTCCACAGTCACATTTTCTTGTCTCTGTCAGTTCGTGATCATGCAGAAGAGCTTTGTACAGCCCATGTCCTATTATGTGGTGCACAAGACCCTGGGTAGGTTGTCGGTGTTTGTACCTCAGACGTTCCTTTAAACTTGGAAACATGTTGAAGGCCCCCTTACCATGTTCACTCCTTACCCAGTTGTCTTGCCACTCTTCTTGCATGCTTCTTCTTACCCCCACTGACGTCATCACTCTGATATGGTCCGTTTCTTCTCGGTGGAAGTTATGGTTCTTCAGCCAGTACAGTGCACCCTTACGTCTTACCTCCAGGCCCAGCGGACCTATACTCAGTGTTATATTCAGCGTGTCAGTGGATGTCGTCAAATATGCACTGGAGAACTTCAGAGGTATATCCTTCTGAAGTCTCCTTAGCATTTTTTATAGTAAGACGTTCTTCAAACGGTGTGCCAAAACGCTCTCCCCGCATTCCACAATGAAGACAATAAAAGCTTCCTGATACTCTTTATGGTATACTTAAGAATATAAAAATCTTATCTGCCCTTTGCTGAATATTTAAATCATCACAGACTTTACTTTGCCACATACCAGTTTCATGTGGGTCTGGAAGTTTCGCTTTTTAACCAAAGTCACACCCAGATATCTAGTGGTCTTGCTCCACCTGATTACCTGGAGGCTGATTTTCAGTGAAGGATTTCTCAGGGGTCTCCCTTTGAACAACATGTAGGTGGTCTTTGATGGTGCTGATTTTAGTTTTATCTTCTTGCACTAGGTATCTAGACCCTGTAGTACCTGGTTCGCCTTGTTTTCTAACCAAAATCTCTATTGACCTTCAATCACTATTAGCATATCATTCGTGAAGACCACCAGTCCTAATGTTCCCGGGAGCACCTACATGTCTAATACCCAGGTTCTAGACCAACATCCCAGAATACCAGCACACTTACTGACACTTGGGGGGAGTCCTTAGTCTTTATCTTGCTTAGAGATACTCTTGGATTCCTCAGTGTTGTGTACCTGTACTTGCAATAGTCGAGGAAGTTATCATAAAGTTTACCCGGGCACATTTTTTTTCAGCCTTTTAAACAGTGCTGGCCTTTACAGGTTGTCAAATGCACCTGAGATGTCAACAAATTTACCGACCGTTTACTTAGCTCTTGAATTGTCTATTAGGTCCATACCAATTTGCTATCGCGTCTTCAGTGGAACTTCCCCCCCACCTCCATCCCGAAGCCATACTGCTTCTAGTCCATTCCTACCACCTCATTGTGTTTCTGTAGTCTTGTGCAGAGTATCTTTTCTTGTAACTTGCCACAGGTGTTTAACAAGCATATGACTTAGGTAACAAGGTTTTTTGTACTCTCCTCTGCTTAGAATGACTACCTCACTTTGTTTCCAGATATTCGATATTCTTCCCTGTACCAGTCAATCATTCAGCAATTGGACGACACATGGAGACATCCGAGCTGCAGTTTTCTGCAGCATCTTGACCTTGATACCGTCTAATACAGGTGATTTATTTTCCTTCATTGAAGCTATGAACCTCTTAACCTCCTCATGGGCTACTGGATCCACTTCAGTCTCGTCATCGTATAAGTCAGTCATCATTCTTCTGGTGTCTTCATGTTTTTGTCTTCGTCTTTTACTGTGTTATCAGGGAGAAACGTCTCCAGGAACAGCTCCAACAATTCTTCCCAGCAAGTAGTCTTTGTTTTGTCTGGTCGCTGTAGTGTCGTAACATAGGCTGGGGACCTTAGTTTACCCGTAGATATTTTAAAGGGAACTCCCCACGACCTATTCTCCTGTTGTTCATTAACATACGTCTCCCAGCTCGCTTCCTTTAATATTACCAAATCACGCTCAAACGTGTTCTTCTTCATTTTGTATGCGCCCAGATTAATTGGCTTACTTCGCAGGTCCTGCTCTCTTATGTAAATATTTATGGCTGTTCGGGCGTCCCCACGCGGACTCTAAGATCGGACGTTCCATGATTTTTGGTAAATCTACAGTCTTCTCTCTAAAGAGGTATCACCACCCTCATCCCATCCTGCAAAGACTGCATTAGCTTTTCATCTTTCCTGTTAACGTTGTTCCCTGGTGTCACCGGAGTCAGCAGTACCAGTCTAGTATTCTTTGGTGATGTTATATCGACGTCATCCTTCTCCTATATTTATCCCATTGTCTTTTCTCTCCGTGATTAGATCGAAACGTATGAGGTTGGTGTCACTACTGATAGCATACACGATTACCTTCCATCCTCTTATCATGTTGGTGACTGCGATGTTGCATAGGGTTGAATCTATATGGCTGTGTTGTTAGCCTCAAAAGCAGCTTCAAGCCACCTGGCATATATTGCTCCTTCTAGTGCTTCCCCTTTCTCATCAGATCTAGAACTAACCCATATGGGCGACTTGGAGTTAGCAACTGCAGCGTATATTGATGGAACTCCTGGACATGCACTTTCAATCTCTTTCAGTTTCTCCTAGTATGGTACTATTTCATCATTGGTTGAAAGTATGTATTCATTAAAACTTGCCTGCCCATGTTGGTTTTGATTTCTACACATATAACGTGCTTATCACTGGATTGTGTGATCCTAGTCACTGTAATGTATCTTTTAAACACAATGACAACATTCCATGGTTTGATCCTAGTTCTTATAATCCTCGTAGTGACTGGTATGTGTGGAATCTTCCCATTCTTGGTGGATGTTTCCTGCAGGCCCTTAACGTCTAATTCCATCTCCTTGACGAGCCTTCGTATCTCGTGAAGTATGGTCACATTTCTCATCCCAACCAGCTGTTCTATTCTAACATTTTATGGGATTCATGCCCCTTACTATGGGTGGTACGTATATACTAGATGAAAACAAATAAAATCACAAAAAATATTATTATAACGCACATGTTTGAAATAATGGCTGTGACTGATGCTGGAATTAATTTTCTACTTCATCCACTAGAGTACAGCGTGGTTTGGAGTTTAGTTTCAGCAAAGGGTTTTGAGATATTGTGAAGAGTGGTATTCCCCCTCCTTTCCTTATACACCTTTTAATTTTGATTAGATCTACTGTTTTGCCCCTTTACATTTTTTTACCCGTTTTACTATTTCTAACATTTTTGCTCTTTTTGACATTATTGACATTTTCCCCTTTTGCCTTTTTTCTTTTTGCCATTTTTGGTATTATCAACCTTTTAATCCTTTTTTCAATTTCTAATATTTTTACTTACCCCTTTAAATAAATTAGATTATATTTACTTTATATCCCCTATGCCCTTTTTGCAGTCTGTGCACATTTTTAAACATTTTACAGTTTTTACGATAAAATATTTATCTCTGGCTAAGTCGGGTCTAAAATGGTATGAAAAGTGAAAAAAGAAAAAAAATTGTAAAAAATAAGTATAATAAAAATAATAAAAAGTTAGAAATGGTAAGTAAATAGGAAGAAAATAAAATCTAGTAAAAATAAAAAGTATACAAGGCTTAAAGAGGTAAAGGAGAAAATGAGACAAAAAGTGTAAAGTATGTAAACAGTGTGAAAAGAGCAAAAAGGGCAACAGGGGTGAAAAGGGTAAAAAGGATAAAAGGTTTAAATGGGGTAAAATGGGTGAATGGGAAAATAAGGGTAAAAAATGGCATGAATAGGGTAAAAGAATGTTAAAATAGTCTAGATTCGATTTACTTTTGATCCTTTTTGTATATTTTTACAACATTTTAACTTTTACCCTAAAATCATACACTATTTTTTCATTTTTATTATTGCTATTTTAATCCCTTTTTTACACGTTTAACCCTTATTATTTACCCTTTTTAACAATTTAAAAACGTATTTAACTACATTTACTTTTTATCTTTGCTACCCTTGCTGCCCTTTATGTACTTTTTAAACGCTTTTAACCTTCAAACTCTTTTTAACATAAAATATTTTGCCCTGGCAGAGCTGGGTACTTCAATATTAGTTTAATATTAGAAAATATGATGATCACCACAACTCCTAAAAATGTAAACCAATTTTAAACATTGATGTCCTACATTTTCCGTCCAACCATGTGGATTTGCAACTAATGTTCATAATTTTAAGAATCATGCTCAGTAAAAAGTTAGCTGACTTTTTATATATTCAAAAACTTTATGAATTTTTATATAAAATTACAAACTTCTTCCTGAACGCAATTTTTAAAATTCTGACAGTTATTTTCTAATCAACACATCGCGTCGAGACGAAAAAATTCGATGACCTCAACGGATCAGATTGGTTCAGAAATGTAGGAGGAGTTGTTGTAACAAACATCTTACGGTATAGGTTTAATCATATAGATTGTGTGATACAGAAAGTGACAACCAAGATTGCACCAGTAGCCATGATGATTATTTTTGGAGATGGTCTACACAACTTCATAGATGGTATGTCGATAGGGGCTGGCTTCTCCCAGAGTTTGAGTACTGGCCTCAGCATGAGCATAGCCATAGCATGTGAAGAGTTTCCCCATGAACTTGGTAGGTTAATTTTAGTACTATGTTTTTCCTAATAGTAATAATTAATGACTTAGTTTTTAAGGGGAAAGAACAAGGCCGTAGTCAAGATATAATTTCGTTGAGTTTATGGTGGTGGTGAGGGGTTGAGGGGTCCTGTTCTCTCATCCACTAGAGGCCAAGAAAATAGATGCATATTAAATGTCTTTGAAGCTATTTAGAATGCTAATGTGGTAGCTAAGAGCACTACTTTAAGTAATGTAGTCCCATAAATTTCATTTTTTGAGAGTGGTATTTAAAATAAAATATTATTCATCTGTGCTATATTTAGACACTAATCTCTAGTTTATAAGTAAATAATAAATAAATTTACGAAAATGTTTAAAAGGCAGTTCTATTTCAAAGAATAGAAATATTTTGAATAAATATGTCTATAAATTAACTGATTAAAGTTTTTAAATGCATACAGAGCCAATTATAATTTAATACAAACTTTTTAGGAAATATTTATCCTGTTAGAAAATATTTATCTTAATTGTATGACATTTGTATTACCTATCTCCAGCTCTATACCATGTTCAAGATATCTAGGAGGCGATTTGGTGGTCATATGATCTATGGCGTCACTCTCTTAATATATTGGATTGCCGATGACGGGAAGATTGTAATTCGAATCCCAAAAGGGTGTGCTGAGGGTGATTTTCCTAAAAGTTTTTCCACCCTCCTTTCATGACAATGGGAGTATAGGCATACTTCATCTAAATTCAACCTTCCTCATCCCTTACTCACTTGCGTAATTAGTGCATATGCGTATAGCCAGACATGATTCTAAAATGTATATAGTTAAGTTTAGACCTCAATGCATCGAGTAAGCAACCCTGGTATCTTTGATAGCTTATAATAATCAGGTTGAAGTTACTTATTCCTGATGAAGTGCAAAATAGTGTAGTACGAGGGATTCTGACTCCTCTGTAAATGAGGTCTCAGTTATTAGTAGCCCCCTTTTTTTTTATCACCGCGTCTTACTACTTATTAAGGCTATACGTATATATGATAGTTACTTTAATGGGGCAGGGATGAGGAAGGGCGCATTTAAGAGATAATATACCCACATTTGCGTTAAAGTAAATTGGGAAACAATTTCGAAGAAACCACACTCAGTCGACCCTACCAGTATATAACCCTGATATTACCGTCATCAGCAAGTCAGTATAACATGAAAGTGACGCTTTATACCGTTCGGCCCCTGAATCTGATATTAAGAGCCTTAAAAACATAATTTAAGTAAATATCATAATGGTGGTTACTCATTATGGATTCTTGGTTCACCCATATTTTGATAAAGATTAACTTTTAGCCTAAATTAAGCGGTATTGGGTAGTTACATTCTTAAGTAAATTTCAGTGTTAGATCCAGTTAATTTGGTCACATGACTCCAGGTGTATTGATTCCAATTCTAAATATTAAAAACCAGAAAGAAATTAATTATGATATTGAGTGAAAGAGTTTACATGCAGTGATTATATCTTTCTCTGTATTACTCGCTATGCTCGTTAGGGGCTCCGCCCCCAAAACCCCGATGAGTTTTTTTTTTGCAAGTGGATGTAAATTAATGTAATTCCAGCGTTGTTTTGAAAATAATAACTTAAAGCTACCGGTATTGTATTGTATATACAGCACCAAATTTAAAGTTACTCCGTCATTTTGAATTTTTTTCGGAGGCTACAATTTAAATGTTTTAACTTTTTGGAATTCTCCCGTCGGTTACAGGCTAGAAGCTATAAAATTGCTAGATTTCAATTTTCTAGCTCATTTGTAAGTGGGTAAACATTAATTTCAGTGAATGAGTGAGTGACTCAGCCATGTGGCTTTATAGTATTACAATTATATCTCTCTGAAATAGTCGGAATAGCCCTCAAATAAGTTTTTGTATTATTACCTAGGTGACTTTGCAATTTTGGTGAATTCTGGGATGCATGTGAAGAAGGCTTTGTTGTTCAACTTCTTGTCGGCCTGTACATCATTTGGAGGCCTTGCTCTGGGAATAATTCTTGGAGAACTTCAAGTCAACTTCATTTTTGCTTTTGCTGGTGGACTTTTTCTATATGTTTCATTAGCAGACTTGGTAAGTAAATGTAGAAGCAGTATAAATTTTATTTTTAAGAAGATCAATAGATAAATATTCAAAAGTAATTTTAAACTAGTCGTGTTGTGTGAATGGTTTCCTAAACAATTTCCTTGTGTAAAAAACAACCTAAAACAAGAACCTTTTTATAAGACAAAACATTATTTACAAACCGTGTTGACTCTAAAAACAAATAGTGGCAAGGGAGGGGAAGTATTTGTGGATTGGATATTCTTTTCCGAAATCAACACCCTAGGATTTATACAATATATCTACAACATATTATTATTTGTGGAGGATGGTTTGGTGGTGTAAGAATGAGGGGTATAGAGGGGGAGGGAGAGAGTGT
>CABFWO010002629.1:80817-93287 GCA_902155825.1 Timema genevievae
GAATTTTGAGGAGTGGTTGGCTAGAATAGGGAAATTCACCGTTATGGGTTCTAGGTGTGGGGGAATCGAGTGTGATGAAAGGGGGATGGGTCTGGGTGTGGAGTTTGAGAGGGTTACTTAACGTTACGAGGCTAAGCTGTCTAGCGCCAGGACGCCGGCAATTCATCTGTCACATGGAGTCAACTCGTCAAGTCGTCAGTCACATGTCAGAAGGAGAAGGGTTACAGGGGTAATAAGGCTTGACAAGGGAGGTGGCTTGTAGGATAGCAGTGCTATGAGGGGGTTACAAGGGTCAAGCTAGTCTAGCGTCAGGACGCCGACAATTCATCTGTCACATGGAGTCAACTCGTCAAGTCGTCAGTCACATGTCAGAGAGAGAAGGGTTACAGGGGTAATAAGGCTTGACAAGGGAGGTGGCTTGTAGGATAGCAGTGCTATGAGGGGGTTACAAGGGTCAAGCTGTCTAGCGTCAGGTTGCTGGAGCGTGCTTTCCGTCAGGGGTTTGGTTGTTGTGTTGTTACGCCTGCGAGTAGTAGGTTAGGCTACCGTATAGTGTGTAGAGCTTAGGTGTAGTGTACCAGCACTTGCCTGGAAAGAGAATGGAAAACCTTTATGCTTAGAGTTCATAAGCGAAGGAGAGAGGGTTTAATTCGCCGTTATGGATTCTTGGTGTGGTGAGGGTGGGAAGAAAAAATAAAATAATAAAGGGGTCATTGGGGCTCCGTAGGATGTTGGTGGTCAGGGGAGGAGGCGGTGGGGAAGCCATAGGGGATAGGTGTTGCAGCATCGATGTCCACCATTTTTATAAATGACTTAGCCTAGACCTATATATTATATTATCTACTGGTTTTCCTACATTATGTAGTGATAAGGAAAGACTTTTCACCTTGGAGGAGGAATATTTTGTTTTGGTAGATTTTTCAGGCCTAGAGAACTTCACGTTCACACAAACATTATTTCCATTGAGTTCAGATGCGGCCGTTTGTCATTTCACTGAAGCAACAATTATTGTTTAGCATTGACTTTAAATGGCAAGGCAATTCCTTTGTCTTCGTGACTGTGTATGCATACTTCTTTTGAACTATCTGAGCAGCTTTAGACCCAAACAAAACAGTATATTTCTCTTTATTTACTTAAACTCTTTGCATGCTTCCCCGATTGAAATATAATGGCGTTAAATACGTGGCTCCTGAATCAATAGATCTTTCTTAAACATGGGGAAATGATAGGACTAGACAAGATGTTCCTGTCTATAGTTAAATCACTTGTTAACAGACATACTTTCCGTTTACCCTTTACCAAATGTGAGGATCATCAGATAGTTTGGACGCTTTTTTTATTTGGGTGATAAAATATTTTACGTAGAGTACATAGGCGAAGAACCTGATCACTCAGCATTTTCAGAATTTCACTATCATCAATACTGATCAGGTCCAAACAACACCTTTCCTTGAGCCAATAGCGTGAAAGATGCCTTTGACATAAGGGAACATTTACATGATAAGAAGACATACATACTGAACCAAGTTCACAGATTAGACTAGTCCGTTCTTAAACTTCCTGTTATTAATGGAGTAATTAATACCATTATTAACATCTCAAAAGGGCTAAAAATCTGAAAATTAATTTCATTTGTTCTTTTAATTATGAAAAAACATACAGTGAGTCACAAGCACTAGCCATTTTATATATATCACCCTTTCTTCTGCTATAATCCTTTTTAAAGTATAACATAAGTTTTTTGGGTATCCCCAGTACATTTTCCATAATGTTCCCACAAAACACACTGTATTAATGGTCACTTGAACAGAAAAATACATTAATAAACACAAAAGTTTGGGTTCAAACTAGTTTCCAAAAAACCACGTTTGTGATTGGCTGCCATGTAAGTCTTTGTCATGTCACAGATCCTTTGTCTTGGGGCTTACTTTTAATAAATCATTTGATGTTGAGGAATTCCATGAGAGCGCCAGTGATGCTTTCCCCGCTATACTCTTTTATTTGCCTCTTACAAGCAGGAGTTTTATCAGGACTATTATAAACTCCATTCGTCAGAAGTGGGAGGGAGGTCTTCCGCCTTCACTAAGGGAGAATAATTTCTTCTTTCTATGGATGGTTTTGGAGAGTTGGTATAGATTGATTGCTAGGAATTGCTTATTTCTTGGAAAAGCTGTAAAAAGATGCTCACATTATTTTGTTAAATCGTTTGGTTAAGTTAACAACAAATACATTTAGGTATAACTAACTAGATGTATGGTAAATACCTTTTAATACCTGCGGGAGGATTTTGTGATATTGAAGGTATTAATTGTGGTCTTGATATGAACTACTCTAGTATGAATTTTATAATTTTTAGGGAAGTTATTGTTGTAATTTATGTTAAAGACGATAAAGGTGCTCAATCTATTAAAATTAACTAGCAAGTAGCAAGAAATTCAAGGATAATTCAGAGTAATATCTGTTTCTCGTAAACATCAGAAATGTTCGAGCAGCCCCGCACAAAAAAAATTGAACATGAGGCAGCTATGCGTGTTCTTATAACTGTGACTTCTGTCCTATTTGTACTTTTTCCCACAAGTGGAATTTATTTAATTATTTCTAATAATTCGTTCATATTTAGTAAGTTTTATTAATCTACATGTTTTAAAATATCCCTTACCCGCCTCGGTGGCGTAGTTGGCTAACGCGCCAGTCATGTTGAGCCAGACCACCGAGGACGGGGAGATCGAGGTTCGAATCTCGGTCGGGTAAACTGGGGGTGGTTTTTCCTAAATGGTTTTCCACTCTATCTCCACGCATATGCGGGTTCACTCCCGCTAAATTCAACCTTCCCAATTCCTAATCCATTAGTGTAATTAGTACTTAAGCGTATAAACCGAACGGGTAGTAAGACGCGGTGCTAAAATTAATTATTTAATTAATTAAAATATCCCTTTAATTATTGGGTCTACTCATTATTTAACAACTATTTTTTGGTATTAATTATCATATTTAATAACTAGTAATCACATTTCGGATTTTATATTATGATTAAATGGTAATGTAGTAATAAGAAAACATATGTTATGGGAAAGTGTTAAGACCTTCTAGGAAAAATCTCCTTCAGTACACCCAACTGGGAATCGAATCCCGATCTTACTATCATCGGCAGTCTTGTCTAACACGACCGTGAAGCCTTAGATAATGCGGCCACCGACGCAGGCTATAAATACTAAATAAATACGTGTATTTGAGTTAAGCCAGATCACATTATGAGATATTAAGCACTAGAGAAGTTACATTAAAAGCAGTGGTGACTCATTCAAATAACGCCAGGTGTACCCTCTAAAAAATAAATTGGAATAAGAGGAAATATTATATCTTGCAAAAGTTTGATGCTTTTAGATTTGTCTGCATGGCACATGAATAAAAAAATTCAGCCAGTAAGATGGCTCTGGTCCCTTTGCTCTCGCACCGAAAAAAAGATGACTGGCAGCCTTCCCTCTCGCCTGCTTGGCCAGAGCCATAATTAGTTTAATTACATTCCCTAGACTTTGAGTTTAACTAGGTTTAGAGTGTTAAATAGGAAGTGGGGGGAGTGTGAGACTTTTATACTATTTTTTACATGTAATTGGGAAGAAATGTTGAAATTTTACTTTAATCAAGCCAGTGCAAACAAGTGTGGTTTTTTTTTATCTCTAGTACCAATATAATTCAATCAACATGGGCCATGTTTGTGTTGATAAAGTTTCAATAACCTCCCATAATTATAATAGAATAGTCGTACTTATTGGAAACAACCTTAAGCTAGTTATACAGGCGTTTCACTCACTCTTGACCCCTGAGTGCTTCTTATACACCAATTACGTCCATTAGTTTGAAATTTATAGGGGAAACTCAGGGGCCGAAAATGAGCAAAACACCCTGTACATTGCTATGTATGCTAATAACAGAGTTCATGTTCGGAAACAAGTTTGTGTCACCTCTCTATAGAGTAACTTACATATTTTGTTGATTTGAGTTAAGGTAAACTTAGTAACGTTTCATACATCCACACAAGAAAAGTTAATCATTTGTATACTTGTTGGGAGAGCACCACACCGCACCGCACTTGCACGCAATAAGAAATAAAAAATACAAACTTTTCTCTCTCTCTCTAACTTCACGGGGGATCTAGGCATGGCACGTGAAGGTGGACCATTGGGTTTATCACCACGCAAAATTTTGTAAAACTTCCCAGAGCATTGTAGCTGAGACCGTCCTCTGAAAATAGGGGCTTGGTCTCTGGTGCACGAACACCCCTGGCTGTTTTCTAAAAAGGATTATGCCCCTTCCCCAGGACACCTCACACCTTAAAGTAAGATATATTATTACAACGAGTTTTATGCTTATGCTGGAAACTAAGTTAAATATAGTCCGATAGAAATAACCTTATTACCTAATTCGTAAATTATATGAAATGAAAGGGGTATATTAAAATAAGAGCGGCAGAAAGGGGCTGGATGAAATACCTAACGCGGGGAGTGGAATTAGTGGGGGCCAGCACACTACTAACATTATCTAACTTAAGCGTTCACCATTGTTTGTAATTTGAACTACCAATTTACTTTGCAATTTTGTAGACATTTAATAATCACGGTATACTATACAGCCTACTGACAATAGGAACTTTAAAACCATTGTACTTGTACTCATCTATCATATTAGTACCATTATTCCTTAGAATGTAATAAATTATTTGATAGCTTGAGGCAGAAGTAGTGCTAAGTTAATAATATACTTATTATTTTAGTTGCCGGAACTCAATCAGATGATTCAAACTGACCTGGAAACGAGTAAGAAGAAAGCCATGAAGACATTAGGTTTGCAGTGTGCTGGAGCATTAATTGGGATTATAATTCTTTACATTGTCACAAAATTCTTCTGATTTATTGATTTTTTTTATTTATTTTTTACTATTTGAGACTTTCAAAGACGATTTAAAGATGTTTTATGTTTATTTAAAATAAAGTTGTATATATATTTTTTGTTCTGTATATGTAAATATAGTTTATATTAATCTGGTAAAAGGGTGGCACGTGGGGGTATTGCCAAAGCAAGCTATGCTTGACAGGACTGTATTAGTAAATTGTTCCTTCTTATTCACTATTAAACGTACCCTTTAAAGCCAATATACATACATTCGTTTATTAGCTACATTATTTTGTGTATTTTTAGGAAAATTGATAACAAGAGGGTGGATCTAATTTACCAATAGAATCCTGTCAAAATCTGGCTTGACAGTGACAACCGTCCACTAGCCACGCATGATTAATTTCAATCTCTGATTATACGCCTACAAGCTACATGTTAGTTTAATCAAGCAAATCAATCCCGCTAACCGGCAGGACAGACAATGTACCTTATATTAAAGTTAAAGATATTGGCCAAAGTCAGGCTAGGATGTTTGTATCACTCAATTAAAAACAATATGTTTAGTTATATTATGTGTTTGTTTAATCCACTCTAAAAGTTACTTGTAAATAAAATTGTTTTATAAGAATAAATATTTTTTTTAAATAGAAAACATTGCTTTAATTCACTTTCACATAAATATAGTTTCATAAATAAATACACAAAAAAAAAAAAAGTAGATGATCAAGTAAAACCATAAGTTAATGTATTGAGAATTAAAGGACAGGATTACAGCCTACTTTTGTGTATCTTCACTGGTGTTGAATATTTAATAGAACACGGTACATAATATTTAAACAGGGGGGGCTGGCGGTATAGGGGTTAGGTGTCAGACTTATATGTTATGGGTCCGGGGCTCAAAGCCTAGTACTAGCACAGATCTATCTGATTAACAAACCCTTCCTTCACCTCTGACAAAGGGCGTGCTTTCACCCTTTGTGAATTTGTGGGATGCGAGGCTCCCACCGTGGTTCGGAACTCACGATAAACTGTCGGTCACCTTTGATTGCCACCATCATCATTCTCGCGCATCATCCTATCATCTTGCTATAATGGACTTCGCCATAAGGGGAATGGACCATTGTAAAAAATGGTAATTCTCTCAAATGGCTTAAATTTTTGAAATATGTTAAATGTAGGTTTATACTTCTCCCCAATACAGATTTCCAACCTGATATGAGTCATTGCGAGGGAGCAGACCAATCAGTTAGTGATGGGCACAATCGAGTAATTCTAAGAATCGAGTAATCGAGTAAAATTACTCGAGTAATTTTTAGCGAATCATCTACTCGAATCGTTACGTGGTAATCGGTTGGACATTACTCGAGAGTCTTGCAATGGAATTCGATACTAATAATAAGTCAATAATCTCTTCCTGTGATAGTCGACACTGACACTGACCTCCACCCCCTTATTTTCAGGTTTCACGTTGCATGCAGTCAATATGAAAGTATGCGTTTTAAGAAGTGTCTCACCAAAAAACAAAAAGTTTTGTGCTCTTTTTAATAAAATAAACTTTTCTTTATACATTCATGTTAAAGAAATTTATAATAATTGTACCTTTTTAAAAGTGAAAACAGTTTTTTTTATATTTTGTAACTTACTCTAATTAATTTCAATTTATAAATAGTCATATTTTACTAAGGAGAAACTATAATCAATAAAATAATTAAGAAAGACTATTATTAGTTTCGTTTGTGCGATTGTGGAAATAAGACTGCCGAGGTGCCGAGTAAAATAAATCGAGTAACTTTCATCGAGTACTTTTAAAAAGAATCGGAAATGTGATACGCTTAGTTAGCATACTTTTCGATTTGTGTACTTTACATCTGCGAGTATTTTGCATTGAAAATGCACGTGCAGCATTTAAACCATAAAGGGTCATTTTTGCGTTGGTGAAAAATGAGCTCTAAGGGAATATGCCTTTTAAATGGAAATAGCATGGTAAACTGTACAGCCAATAAAGTTGATTATCACTTAGCTAGCAAGAAAAGAGAAAATAAAAGAATAACACGGTCCGAGTTAAGTTACTCGCATAATCCCGGAAGAATCGAGTACTCCCGATTACACAACACAATCGAGCTACTCGATTCTTTTTACTCGATTGTGCCCATCACTAAAATCAGTTGAGCACGGGGTTGACACTGGGATAGCGATCTATTATATGATGTTTCTTCCCTCCCCTCTTACCCTCTAAAACTCTTTTTAGTGTTGTCAGTTTGTGCAGAGATCGCACCAGTCGAATTATATTGTACTCTTATACATTTATTTTTAATTTAAATCATTTGTTTCTCCTTTTCACACTGTATTAAATATGCCATTATTATTAGCATAAATTTTATACTTTATTATTTTTTTTTTGCATTAAGTATTTTTTTAAATATTGTTTTAAATTTATCAAACATTCTTGAATTATTGGATGCCATTTTAATGTCACTATTTTTAGTTTTTTTAATTGAGAGATATTTCTGCCCTTAAATTACAATATAATATAATTTTGTTGATTTGATTAATTTGTTCTTATGTATACTTTACTTTTTGTAGTTTTATTTTCCATCATCTACAATGATTGTATTTTGTTTATACTCAGTAATTAGGGTTATTTTTCAATTGTGTGTAGTCCTATATATATTTAAGTATTTATATTTGACTTTCATTTATAGTGGTATTTCTATTTATCGTGTTGCTGCTAACCTCGGTGGTTTGTATTTTATTTGGACCTACGTTGAATCAAAAGCGATGTCTTACGTTCGCACATGCTCAATGAAAGGGTGCTTCGCATAGTCCAAGATAAATCCAACCTTGGCGTTTTTCAGAATTCCAACATCTGACATATTGAGGTAATATTATTTAAGCCACATATTTTTTTAAACATCTGAGTACGATACAGCTAATAATTTAGCTTATTTGTCTGCACAATTCGCCTCATTAATCCTGCTGCTGAATGAATAGGGCTGGGCTACCTCCAGGAACACTTGTTGTACACTTTTTCACGAAGGTTGTATTATACATTTTAAACATTACAACAACCATATAGGTACTCATCATCCGTCCCATTTTCGCTTTTTTTTTAAAAAAAAAAAGATTAAAATAAAAACTTACATGGATTTTTGCCATACATTTTTGCGAACATAAAAAATTTAGTATCGAATAGAATAAAAATAAAAATCTTTAAAAATAAATAATAAAAGGACTCATCCACTTATGTGACTTTTGGCACTATTGTTAAACATGAGCGTGAAACCTAGAACTAGAGATTAGCTTTCCTCAATTATTTAAAAACATTCACTAACTCTTTTAATAATCTTAACTCATACTTTTGAACGGACTTCTTATAATGATCGTTGAGTTAATCTTTTAATCCACCATACATAGATTTTTATCAAACTTAATCACTAACACTCTTTTGAAAATCAATTATTCACACTAAAACCTTTGTTCCTATTTACTCTGTACAAAATTATCAATAAATTGTTAGCTAATAACAGTCATGTTCACCTGTAGGGTCCCATTTTGTTATTAGGTGTGTTCCAACCTGGAATTTAGTTATATTTAGTGACAAATTCTATGATTCACTGGTAACTACTCTATAGTTATTTGCTTATTTTTAGTAGGTACACATTTTATAATGTTTACAATATAATTTCCCAAACATGTTACCCACCCCTTAACTTCTTTCCTGATACTATGCATAGAAAACATGATTTGTAATTGCATAAACAATTATGTTTTTATTTTTAGACTCTAGTAAACACAAGCCTACACTTCTCGATACATATAAATGGTAGGGGAAAGGGGAGTAGAGCACATACTCTAGTACCTCCCTGTCTTCCCTCTTCCTGGTTGCACCATTCACACATTTAAAAGGATTTTTTTAATTACTAATCTATCAAAATAGCACAATTTATGATATTTGAAAATATCCTGGACTCAATAAAAATACACTCAAGAAACTTAGAACATGTTTAAAAAATGGGATTCAGAAATATAAGCTTTTGGAATAGGCCAACTCATTAAAATGAGTAAAAAAGCCTTAGTAAACATAGGTCTGCAAATGAACTCACACAGAGAAACCTAGGCAATCTTGTCTTTCGATAATAAAAATAACTCGTTTATCTAGTAAGGGAGTGAATGTTGGGATTTAAATCTTGTTTTGAAGTCACTTTCATAATTAATAACAAATCTATGTCCATAAGCTATTATTTTTCGGGTGTTTTGTTTCTCTTCATGAGCTATTCACACACATTTAATTAAAGTGCTGCAAAAATTGCCAATATTTTGATTTAAATTAACTTTTGTTAATCATGTAAAGGATAAACATTCAGTACAATAAACTCACTGACAAGATTATCCCAAATAATACCTGATCTCCAAATGTAATAATCTAAAATGATGTAACTACAACATTTATAAGATGGTGGAATAATGGTTCAACAAAAGGTCCACTGGCCACATTCGCCCCGCAGGCCGCAAGTTTGACATGCCTGTTTTACATGTTGTCCTTTCATTTGTCACACAAAATTTCTCATAATTATATCATACTGTTGCGTGTTCTTAAACTACTCCCTGACTTTATTTGAATCATCCGACAAGACTTTTCGACTTGTTGTTGTTTTTTTATTTTTTTATTCAATTAACATCAGCATCACAATAATGTTTTTTACTCATATTTTAACTTCCTTGTCAAAATAGTATTTTATTAAACTCAAGACAATTATGTCAAAGTGATAGAAAGAAACATACTCCAAAATGTCTGAGTAAAAATATAACACAATAAAACAAATTGACTCTACAAATGTTTAAACTTTGTATTTCACACTTGAAAATTAGCAAAACAGCCGATGGATTGTTGATTAAATATTTGTTAGTCAACATTATCGCTGTATGTTGTGAAAGTTTGCGTCAAAGGTGGCTCATTATAGGGCAGAAATTTGAGTTTATCAATCTTTACTTGATCAAGAATCGCCAAGAATTAAGCATGAGTATTTGTTCACATAGTCATTCCTTTAGCAAAATTAGCCAAAAGAATTTTGAAAAATTGACACCCATCCATGCTTGAAGATTAAAGGGTTGATACTGTTCCAATAGTTTCCAAAACATTGTAAGGTTTGACCCCAATTTTTGTCCGAGATCATCACAGCCCCTTGATAACCTACAAGCATTCAAATTCATTTAAAACAAAACACGTTTGCTATGTCTTCTACCAGCCCGGGTTATCCTAATTTAATTACACTGATAGAGTGGGTGTAATTTAGGGAAACCCTATACCCTTATTTATGTGGAGGGAGAAGGGGAACTCTTTAAGAAAAATTACAACCAGTTTAGCGTTTGAATCCTGACCTCATCACCGACAAACCAAAAATACATTGCCTGTATGATGATTTTATAAATGCAATTAAGATATCACAAAAGTATTGGTATTTTTAAATTTATGCTCACCTAAACAAGAGATTACTACAGTAAACTCTCTATACACACAGCTACTAGCCTGGAATAGCCAAAGAGAACCTAAGCAATAATTTAGGTTTTATCATTTTATCCACGAACCTTTCAATTTGAATTTTGCATAACAACAAATATTTGCCTCAACAAACATTGCAAACCTCTCCCTTCCCCTTTCCCCTGGCTAGAAATATGTGACCACTAGGTTGGAAACCACTTTACAATTATTATTTTATCTTAAACAAATGTTATCAGTTTTTTTTTTTTGCTTGATAAACTGAACATAAAGGTTTTTTCATCATGTTAATATTATGCCATATTATTAAGGTAGCTAATATTAGAAAGCGAATATAATAGTTTTTTTTACATTAAGTGTAGCTTTTTATATGCAAAGTATAATTGTGTAAATTGTGAAAAAAAATGTATTTAGTTTTGTCTTATAATCGAAATAAAGATGACCCATTCCAAACTTTTCATTTTTATTTATATTTCCTTAAAAAATCCACTTTAATTGGTTGGGTTAATTTTAGAGTTTAAAGAAATAGCTAAGAAAAATATTAGATACTCAAACCGTTATCACTTGAACAGATTTTAATAAAAACTTATTTTTCAACCAACTGTAAATAATAGAGTTGATGTTGTTATCAACAATGAACATTAAAAAAAGCAAAATGTTTCTTTCATATCATAAATTTATTTTATTACATTTGGTTTGAAAAAATTAAAATTGTTCAATTGAAAGGTATTCATAAAACAAACTAATAGTACAAAATAAATAAATGAAAAAAGTAATAGTAATAATGGTGCTACACAAATAAAATACCTACTGAGCCATCGAGACCGCTATATTAAACAGACATTGTGTTGGCAGATTTGACTAGAATGCAGCACCTATACGGAAAAATACCTTACAACTATTTTAACACTTACCTAAGAGATCTTTCTTGTTAACTTGCAACCGTGTAATTGAGTAAAGGCAATCAAAGGGTGAGGTTTATGTCGCTTTCTCGCGCATATGCTTGTTGGTAGACAAAGGGAAAAAAAGAAGGACCGGTTCTTTTACTTATATTTCGTCTCCTTTCATGACAGCTTCCTCGGGTGCACCGAGTTGAAAATAATACATCATGGCTTCCACGATCAAATATGAGAACACCCCCAAACTTAACTCACCGTTTATCCGGAACAATTTTGACTATAACCATAATATTTTCGGAATTATTTACAAAAGCCTTATAAGCCACTATGATCTTATTAACATTCCCATATTCTAACGAGTTCGTTTTGAAAAAAGCTATAAAACAATTTTGATTGCACACATATTTTCATTCTGTTAAAAAGTTTTTTCCTAATTGAAATAGATGGGTACTATAAGAGTGCCAAATATTCATCATGAACTTAATTTTATTTTGAAATAAGATTCATTCCTTTATTATCAATAGTTTTCACAGTAGGATGTGTTTAGTTACGAGTTATTTGCGCTGCTAGGTTTTCGATACACAGATGGTTGTCAGAAAGACGGTCACTAAGCATATTTTTTATTTCTTATGATTTACTATTATTAGCTTTGTAATTTATTGTCCATGAATATATTTGCAAACACATCCGAGTTCAACTATTTGTCTATTATTACAACATTCTTAAACATTTTCAATGGTGAACATTGTTGTGTTTTTCTACTTTGTTTATTAAATATTTGAAAAATCTTCTTTATTTTTTTCAAGGACGATTAATTAAAATTTCTCAAATAAATCCGTTCTTAATTAATATTTGAAATACATTAAATGTAGCGTAAAAGCCTATTATATCAACAACAAAGTATTTAAGCCAACTTTATACCGTCCTATCTGTTAATGTTAAATACTTTAAATTGCATTTGATTGCACGCTCTATTTGTTATTATATCTTTCTTGTAAAATTGTGAATGATACACAAAATGTCAAATATGTAATCTTATTCAGTTGCGACAGAATATACTGAGCAAGAAACAGTCACTAATAATTTACTCGAGTAAAAAAGATAAATTTTTTATAGTGAATTATAAGTAATTTTCATTTACTAGCTTTTATTTATTTTTTTTTTTTATTTTTATTATTTTT